>JAIPRM010001309.1:28342-39474 GCA_025469315.1 Stegophylla sp. TES_Ste_2020 | reverse complement strand
AATTTTTATGAGACAACGTATCAAAATTTCATTATTATTTCTAATGAATTATTATAATATCATGTTAATTTCGTTATAAAATTGTTTGTATAGATTTGTTTTTCTCGAAAATTCTCAACAACTGCAAAGTATATTTTGTACACTATGTAGACTTCTAGTACACGAATAGATACGTAAGCCATAAAAATACAATAATGCCGATACCAGAGTGTGTAAAGTTGATTATACATTATACTGGTGGACAGTAACATTATTAAATGGGACAATTGATGTAGGTACATTCCCGGTATTATTGAAATTATATATTTTTAGACAAAACTTCTTAAAAAAAATTCGACAGCCTTTTTTTGTTCTACAGAAATAAACAATGAAAAAAGAATATCTCGTAGTGCCTGGATCCAGGGGGTATTTTTAGGCGGGGTCCCAAGCAGTAAATGTCCACTTTTCTCTACTAAATCAGCCATTGCTCATTTTTTAAGTCTTACGCTATTAATAAAACACTAAATAAAAATATATTATGCTATCTCAACCCAAGTTTAATTTAATACATCGCTATAGATATCATGAACATGTTACAACAATCAATTGATCAATATCTATAATGTACACACTAGAGAGCCTATATATATCGGAGAGTGGCCACTGGTGTCGTCATTTCTAAATTAATTTCTGTATTTTCAATAGAATTCTGTGATAAAATTTCGTCCAAACAATAATATAAAATAATTTATGTGAAATGTTATTTTGTTTTATTACTTGGTAGTCACATGTACTGATAATAATTTTTGGATGAAAAATTAAGCAACATGGTGGTTGAGCCTATGTATAGGCTCTCCAGTACACATATTTGTGAATGTATATCCCTATAGGAACACCCTGAGGTTAGCAGGAAGAAAAAGGTGGTGCGAACGCTTGAGATTAAAAATTTGTTTTTAATAATTTATTCCTTTCAAATAATTTTAGTTTTAGTCACCTATTTTAGCAATCCATCGGCTTGAAACAAATTGCAAAAATATAACTATGGCCAAAACGTACGTTTATAAGATTGATGCAACAAAAATAGGTACTTGATAAATTACAGTTAATTTCCTATGATAATGACCAAATTATAAATACTGTCATGTAGCTGGCCCAGTTTTAACGTGATACCACCATGTACCGTGTACGTCCATATTTTTCCTAACTCATTTAAAAACGATTCCAACTCAAAGTTTTTACAAATATTCATCCGAAAATATTCAAAGAAATTCCTTAAAAGTAAAAAGAAAGTTCGCTTTACCACATTATCGATAAATAAATCTTTTTCGGAAAAATTCAAAAGTCTAACCAGCCAGACGCAGCTCAAGCTGAAGAAATTAATACCGACCGTCATGAGTCTCAATATAATATACTCAATCGTGCAATGGATCGTTTCTTTATCGCCCTCCAATACTGAAAATAGGCAATTCGTTTTACACACGTGCGTTGGCCGATTACTCAACGTTTGCAAAAAAACTGTCTTGTTTATTCCACTGTATTATATTGAAAAATACATTTAAGAACACTATAAATAGCTCGAAACTTAAATAATTCCCTGTAATACTGTTTGTTTACCTTCGCCAGGCGTCGATTAAATTTATCGTCCCACCACTCGTATATTATCGCTCCTCTGTCATCCACAGAAAAGTTCATAACACTTCATTCGTTATTATTTAGTTTAAACAATATTATTTATTTTTTTTTCAAACCTGATTTTGACTGATATGCATATTTACAATTATTAACTATTATCAACCTGAAATTTTTCCACGTTGCCACAGTAAGTGTCGAGAGATATTTTTGATGTTTTCCGTTAATAATATATACAAAATACCAATTAACGGAGGTTGACGGATTAATTTCAGAGGCGTACTCAGGAATTTTCAATGGTGGGGGGGGGTTAAAATTTTATTTTTCATCACTGGGACTAAAAAATAACACACACACACTTAGAACTTACAGGTACACTAGTAAAAAAGTTTGTAATTTTATTTTTAATGTTTTGTGACATCTTTATTAATTATTACAACAAAAACTCGCGTCCTCACATAAAGTTTCAAATGATAATCAGTAATACACAGATGATGACCATGGTCTACGATAGATGAGACTGATAAAAGAATACTAACCACCACAATGTAGAGACATAAACCTTATATCTTATAAGGTCGATGTGTAGAGAAGACATGTTATCTGGTTATCATAAAAACTTAACAGATAATGATTGTGATCGTTGTATAATGTATGTTGACATAAAATTGAAAATAGATTGTAAAAAATATATTTGTTTATTTTTTCCCTTCTAAAAATTTTTTTTACAAATTTGTTCCTATGAATTATATTATTTATAAGCATACACGCACAAAAACTACATCGGTTAGTGAGGTCATGGGAGGGGTTCAAACCTCACGAACCCCCCCCTTGATTACGCCCCTGATTAATTTGATGTTATGAAATTACATTATATTGCTTTTAGTATTTTCATAAGGACCATTAATTACCGGCCGACAAGCACACAATGCCCATTGAGGCAACTGCCTAATGATTTTATGTTATTATAATTGATAATTTTACTATTTTAATTTTTCCATGATTAAAATACATTTAAAAAACATCATTGTAAAAAACTTTAATTCAACAATAATTATATTTATTTAAGTCGCTTCCAGCCCGTAAGTAACACGGAAAGAACCATTAGTGAGGCACTTAGGCTCCGACGTAATTGAGAGGAGCCCAGGTGGGTTTTGTTTGTCGCTTTCATTGGTTGAGAATGGTAAAGTAAAAAAATGTCTAGTTGGAAAATCAGTAAGTGATTATTCTGGTCTAGAAAAAACTTAAATGACGCCTTCTGGGATTCATACCATACCGATTTGAATAATGACTTAATCGTACTTACAAAAATGTATTTAACCGGAGATTTATGTCTGTCGTCCTCATTGTAAATACAATTTAATTACTTACTCCACTGATTGAAAAGAAAATAAGGAATATCGATCGAACAGAATTACTACGACAGTAATACGTTGTAATGAAAATTAGCAAAGACATTTTTTCCCTAATGCTGTATTTTAAATTATTTATATTATGAGTTTAAAATATTCTTATTTACGAATGTTTTTTATTTTTCATATTTTATTGTCTTAGCAGTATTGAAAATCAAATTGCACACGATTTCGCAGTCTATTAGATTTATTGAATTCAATTTATTCGAAGAATAATAAATCATTTCTTGTTTATATTTTTAATCGAAATTTAATGTTAAAACTTAAATTCAGTATTATCGTATTGACGAAAACTATAAAATATTTTTTTTTTGTAAATATTTCGTAATTTTAAATTTTATATATATATATATATATATGTATATACTATAAAAATGCATACGATATGATTTACGAGCAACTTCGATATTAAGTTTAACACGTCTAACCATAAACCGTAAAGATTTTATGACGTAAAAGTGATTTTAACACTACAACAGCTCGATAAACCTGTCATTATATTTATATATTCTTCATACTTAACGACGAAAAAAATTTAATTAAATTAAAACATATATGTGAATGTACTTTAACTAGGAAAGTAAAAATTAAGTATAATATAGGTTTACAGTTTTACAAAATAATGTCTTATGTGCTTATGCATGGGCAATAGTGAAACTTACGAGAAATATTGAATCAAGTAGTGAAATCGCGTCCCAAAAATACTTTTGGGTAGTCGGAATTGAGTCCATTTGACTTATTAGCGTTTTCTAAAATATACTCTGAAGAGATTGGACTGATAAGTATCATAAAATATGCGCGTGTTTACCATAATGAATGTCATAGTACGTCTTTTCGTAGAAAAGATGTGCCTCTTATCAACCCTTACCATAGTGACTCACTCATTGGAACGTGCTTTCTACGTGAAAGACTTTGGATTTTACTTTACACCTGTCTTTTTTTTGATCACCATATCAATATATCTGTTAGTTGGGAGTTTTAAGAAACGTAAAACTAGCTTTTTTACTTTCATATCCTGTCTCTGTTATAAATGTCGGTACTGATGACAAGAAATGGTCACTCGATAGCTTATTATTGAAATTTTCCTAAAAATAATATCAGATTTTATATTATTTTATTTTACTATTAATTCATAATTATGCAATGATAATAATAAATAATTTAATACAATTTATATAAAAACTGAAAGCAGTTGTTATTAATATATCTTTAAAAGATCCTTTTGTAGTAGCTGCATTGGGACCCTTAAATTTCTTTACCCGTTTAAATATTCGTGATAAATATTAATTTTGCCGTGTTTTGAAGTTAAATGCTCTTATGATCGAAAATTTCCACAACTGTTTTTGACTAAGATGTAAATAAGTTGACTTAAATTGTGAGTAAACTGGTACAAAATTTTCCGTCCGAAAAACAATAAATTGAACTATTATTAGGATGCTCCGAATACAAAACATTTTTTCTTTTGAAACATGAGATTAAACGTTATATCATATGATGAAGTAAATTGTATGATTTTTAAAGAAATTATCGCGTTAAGCATAATGATGATTGATGATACAGTTGAGATTAAACTGTTCGTAAGACGTATAAAACTTTAAGAAATTCGAACAGTTTGAAGTTCGAAAAAGTTAGAAAGTTTGAAAATAGTTTGAATAAGATTCAGATTCGAGTTCGAACCGTTCGAGAAAAAATAGTATGTAGTTTTGATTTAAATCCATCCGCTCAAAATCTAAAAAAGAAATCTCGGCTTAAAACGAAAGAAAACTCCTAAATAACGACCCAATGCGTGATTTACACACTAATTTTGAGTTCAATACGCGACCTACGAATTAACATATAAAATTGAATGAATTTTAAAATAATTCTATTTCACAAATTTAGATGTCGTCAATAGCTATATTGTTATTTAGTAAGTTTCAAAGTGAAGGCCTTTTTCATAACGGCCAAAAAGTTTTTTCAAAAATGGTTTTTTGCCAACACAGCAAAAAAATAACTGGGTCACCCTACCCTTCTCATAATATTAGAAACCTTATATAGAGTGCTAAATACATTAGGTTTCACTGTGCAACATCTTTTGCTATTTTTTTTTTTTTTTTTTTTTATAATAACATTGTTTCATTTATGTTATGTGAATTTATTTTTCAGTATTAAAATATTAATATTATCATATTTTAATGGATAAATTAAATTAATTATTGAGTGTTTTAATTTATTCGATTCGTTAGTGTTTATTGTACTAAACGTATTTCCTGGCTTAATACTCGTATTCGTATATAGCTATTGCAGGGTACGTTTAATTAATATTGATTCAATATTCCAGATATAAATAATTAATTCGCTGGGAATGATTTATACAATATTTAAATATTTGGCATAACGCAACGCTAAATGTACGGCAATAATAATTATTAATTACTTCCCTATATTGTTTCAAATCAATTAAAAACAAAACTCACCGTGTACAATCAATTCATTCGAAATAATACGTACAAAATATTACCGATTGCTTTAATGGCTGTCATTTGGAAAAACGAAATTCTTTTATTAAAAATTGCAATTTTTTGATTTTAAAATATATTAAAATTGTACATTAACTCTTCAATATACTGGCTTAGTCAACGTTGAGATTGTTTAAATATGACGCGTTAAATAGTCATGTAGTAATATCTATTGAGGTTTACCCCAGTAGTAGCTAGATAAAGTTTATTACTTTAGGGGTCTCTACTATAATCATTTGTCTTTGTCAGGGTATTAAAAGGGTCAAAGTCAATTAAAACTTAAGTTACGCAAGATCTCACACCCCTCGAAAAGGGAAGGTAAATTGGATCTCAATACCACTGATATATATTATGCAAGTATTTATGTGGCCAACAGTTAAATCACCAATTTCCTCGACCCAAAATCCAACTTAAATTTCTCGACGAGGACTGCCGAATTGACACCGACGATCGCTAGTCGTGGAACTGAATCTCAGTTTAACACTTGGAATGAACTTGGAAATTTTCTCTGTCATCTGACGAAAAACGTGTAATTTCGAGGAATCCCCGTGTTCGACGGTAAAAGGAAATCATTCTACGACTAGCGAATAAACCCGAAGGACAAGCTAGCCGTGGATATCGTCTTTTAAGGCTTTAATCTTTAAGGGGGGGGGAGGGCGATTGCCTTTCCAGAAATTTTAAAATGCATACTAATAGTGCTTAAGGTATGTAAAATGTATCAATTTGATGTGTTTATGAACTATTTTTGTCTAATCGCCCCCCTCAAGCACTCAATTAAAATGGATTTATTTATAAGCTTATATAAGTGGTAAAATTAATATTTCATAAAATTATTATTATTTTACTTAGACACTTAATTTCAGATTCTGAACGAAGCGGAGAAGTTATTTTATACAAAACACTTTTTCATATAGAAATACTTGTCCAAAAGTTTCAATCAGTAATTCTATAGTGGTGAAATCACATCCAGATGAAACTTTAAAAAAGTAATTTTTCAAATATCTCAATATTTTTTTCAAAAACCGGCAAAATATGCAATTAAGTGATATTATATTAATAATATAAAATTATTATAATAATATTTTCTTAATTGAAAATTGCTTTTTAACATAATTTCAAAAATAATTTAGCTAGAAACTTGAATATAAAATAATTATAATAAAAGTATATAATTATTAAAATAATAAGACAATATTGCTTGAAAATTATAAAGTTTATAAATATATATAAAAAAAAACCGGGCATACTTCGCATTATGGATATTTTTCGTTCCTCGGATCAGATACTTTTGGTGGGTGTGTTAAATTTTAAAGAAACGATAAATCATTTCTTCAATAATATAATTATTCTGAGCGAAGAAAGTTAATAATATAAGAAACAATTAATAAATAAATACTCGTCATTTTCATCACATCCACCAAGAGTATTTGATCCGAGAAATGAAGAATACCCATAGTGTGCGTAGTATGTCCGGCTTTTTTGTCTAAATTTTACTTCACTTTATTCGTCCCAGTATTTATTTAGTGAACATTGCTTATATAAATTATACTCAGTATTATACTATATAAGAAGGTATTTCATATTGATTTTGTTAAATTAATAATACAATATTGTCAAATAAAAATTCAAACTATATGTGTGCAACTCAGAGTTTCAAAAATCTTTGATACAAAATAATTATCATGATTTCTCAAATGCCGGGGCGTGGGCCTTGCTCGCCCCGGTCTTTGGACGGCCCTGGTCGCAACTTATGTTCTATTATTATTATTCATAAATTAATAATAATATAATAATCTAGAAGTTAAACGTACAAATTTTGTATTTACTTTTGAATAAAATAATAAAAGTGATATTCTACATAATAATATAATATATTTTATAACATTATTCTACATATTAATTTAATTTGCCTAACGAGGCCCAAGCAAACGGCAATTTGCTTAGCTCAGCCAGGAAAACACGTGCGTTTGCCCCCCCCCTTAATGGAAAATCCATAAACAAACTGTATGTGTTGGCATTCGGTCTTTTGTCTAGGAAAACGGCCGTTTGCTTGATTTGGCTATTTGCCTACGACATAATATGTAAAATAAGAAGTCCTGATCAATGCACAGCCAAAACTAACTCACCGATTTACTTGATGAATTTTCAGGATACTATCGTACCACCCCATGTAGATGGATACATAAAATTAAAAAGCTCTTTTTGTTTTTACACTGGTTAATTTTCGAAACGGTTAAGCCGCGACTCTGAAGGGATTTTTAGACAGGCCGGTAAAGTATTTTTTTTACCATGATAATAAGATTGAATAAATAAATAAAATTCAAGAGTTTATTCTGTTTGTATGGACTGAATTAATTTTTACGGGTAACGGAAGGGTTTACTTTGTATGTACGGGGGGTAATCTTCGAAACGGATAAACAGAATTTGACGAGATTTAGATGGAGCCGGTGTAAAGTGCTTTGGTAACCATGACAACGCGATGATCTAAATAAATAAAACTGAAGAGTTTATTCCGTTTGTACGGGCCAAAATGATTTTGACGGTTTTTACAGCTAATAAAATATGAATGTATCTTATGTAAAAAGTTAACTTTTTATTTTATTATTTTCGAAAAATGTTAGGATAACCAAGTTATAAAGTTTATTTGTTAGAGAATTTTGACGTTTTAATGTTTAATTTTCATTTTAATCGTTATTTTCAATATAACTTTTAATTTCCACAAAATTAGTGTATTATTAGAAGATAACCTAAGGGGCTCAGAATAGGCAATCTTTTAATAATATAAAATTTTGTGTAAGTCGGGGGTGGCGTTTTAGTGAACACATTGGGAACAGTTGAACGCGTAGTGGAACGACGAAGCATCGTTAATTTTTCTTTTTACTCTTTCACCCTTTTGCCCCCCCCTTCCCCCGAAAACTCGTCGGAAATGTACGCCGCGTCGTAAAAAGCTTAATCTGTTTTCATTAACGACTATTATCCGACGACGCCCGCCTCCGCGCTGCAACGATAATATTTTATTACGCCATGCAGCGGTGGTGGTATTCGAGACCCGCGGGTCAATGTTTACTCTCACTGTTTCTTTTTCTCTCTCACTCTCTTTAGAGTACCTAATTTTTCACAGCCGTCAAAAAATAGTAAGAAGCTATATTATAAAAATTGTAAGAGGGACGCATAAGTCTAAAAAAAAATTAGCGTCCCCCAAAATTTTAATTTCTCATATACCTGTGGGTGATTTTTTTTAGAAATTAGTAGGGGTACGCTAAAAATATTTCAAAAATAGAAAGGGTACTCCGTCTCCCCCCAAGTCAAGCACTGATTAAAACTTTCCGAGGCTCACAAAACGAAAAAAAAAAAAACAAAATTATACTTACCGATTTTATGGCACTGCGTAAGTATATTAATATACGAGTGAATAAAAAATCGAGGAAAACTGTGAGGGGATAAAGACCTTTGCGAGAGGCGTGCGGCCCGATGCGTGAGAGTGGGGCGCATGTCATTGTCGTGCTGCAATAAGTACCTGTTGAAAACCGATTGAGCTGTCAGCATGCGTTTTTAATATCGCAAACAAGTAGCTGCTGCAGGTATTATAAAGATGAGGAGAGCACAAGTGGGTGAAACGTCAAGACGAAACAAAACCCGAAAAAGGGGAATAAAGAATGATAACAAATCGATCAAAAACATCTATATTCCATATTTATTTACAGACATTTTTGGCAATACAATAATAATATTATAGTAAAATTGAAATAATGTTTTCTAAAAATTAAAAATCAAATATGGATCCGTTGTTATTTCATTATTATTATTATTATTTTATCATTATTGTTGTTGTTATTTTCGTCGAATACAAAATATTCCCGTGTATTATAATATGATGTATGATGTTATAATATAACACGTGTACACGTATGTGAATTTGGTACATTTTATGAAATTAAAAAATGAAATAATATTAATAATAATAATAATAATAATAATAAGTATTAAAATTACAACGTAATTGGTGCCCATATAATAAATTATATCAGAAAAATATTACTACAAAAGAATAAAAATGAATTTATAGTAAATTAGGTATAATATAATTGTTTTTTTTTTTTAAAAAAATTTCCATAATTTTTTTTTTTTTTGTAATACGTGTTAATTAATACAAATATTTGATATAGGCTTACTTAAAAAAAAAAAAAAAAAAAATGTATAAAATCTTATAGAAATGTCTTGACGCGAAATTTCATATATTATAATAATTAAGCTCGGATGGAGTGGATTAGGAGAGTTTTCGGATTAAATATGAACTACAGTAGCCGCGGCAGGCCAGTCTTGCAATGAATTAGAAAAAAAAAAAACGTGGCCGACATTAAGATGATTGTTGATGCTTAACTATTAATTATTTTATTAATTAAAAGTATAATACATGTATATGGTATTTATAAATAATTATAATTAATAATATGTATAGGTATGAGATACAAATAATATACCTTAGATGAACTTAATTACAGTGACTAGAATAATAATGTATAATGACGTAATATAACTAAAGGTAAAACTCATAGAATTTAAAAATTATAAAATAATAAAGAAAAACAAACAAGACAGAGATGTATTTTGTTTTTAAGTACTCACATCGAAATTGATAACATTAAGGCGTGTGTGTACGTATTCTAACCTACAAATCAATCTACCTACAGTTAATTTAATATTATCGTATTTGAAACCAAGACTATTAATTTTTATGTTTTATTGAGCTTATACAATTACCCTTAAAATACTCATCGTTTTTTTATATTGTAACTTTTTTTTTTTTATTTTTTTTTTTATTACAAACGTATTTTTTTTTATAATTCAAAATAAAACGAAAAAATAAACACGATATTGGAAATGTTACAATTATTATTTTATTTTTTTTTATCAAATAAAAAATAAATGATTGCGTTAATAAAATGTAAAGAAAATGTAAGTTTGACCGGGGCCAATGCCGACAGAAGCGGCGCGGCGGCAGCGGCGGTGGCGGTGGTGAAGGAGCGAGTGAAAAATCGTTCACATTATTACACACTTCCCCTTTTCCGCCCAAGGATTGTTCTTTTTATCTGGAGCATGGATTAGCGGATCAGTTTTTTCGTTTTCCTCGACGAATTCTCGCATCCTGTGAACAGAAAAAAATAAATGAGGATAATAATAATATGTAACATATTTTGTATACATAATTCCTAAACGTGTAAATCCACGTTCCATAATATGTACAAAGAGAAAAAAAATTGCATCGTATGCGATTACCAAAATAACACTTGCGTCGTGTGTGCCTTCTCATTGCTGTAATTCGTTAAAATTTCTCACCCTTTTTAGATTCTTAACGAAGTAAAGAAGCTATCGTTTTCACAATGATGTTTATTTTTTTTTCTGTGTACCACTTTTCGTACGGAAATACTTGTCCAAGAGTTTCGACCAGCAACTTTTTGAAACCGGATTTACCTCTAGATGGTACTTTAGAGAAGTCATTTTTTGAATTTCTCAATTCTTCAATTTTTTTTTTTTTTTTGGAAAAAAATACCCGAAATTCGACAAAAACGACTCGGAAACCATCATTTTTTGATCCGCGAACTATATGAAAATT
>JAIPRM010001309.1:15327-28242 GCA_025469315.1 Stegophylla sp. TES_Ste_2020 | reverse complement strand
ATCGAAACTTTTGGATCAGTATTTCTATACGAAAAAGTGTTCACAGAGCGGAAAAAAAAAAAAAAAAAAAAAAATAAAAATAAACATCATTGTAAAAACATAAGCTTCTTCACTTCGTTCAGAATCTAAAATTTAGTCAAAATTCAAAAAAAAAAAAAAATAAATAAATAAATAAATAAATAAATAAATAATTAAATAAATAAAAAAAAAATTTTTCACTTCGTTTAGAATCTAAAAAGAGTATTGCTAGAAATTTAACATATTTTGCTCTGGAAATTTGGTAAAATGACTGATTTCGAATACATTTTCAAAAATAAATTGACCACTTTTAGATAATATTTAAAAAATTGGTGTTACTCGCGTTTGACTAGTATTTTTGATTCTTGATATTATGAGCTTAATAATGTCATACTTATAAAATAAACAATTTACGGTACTGGAAAAATATCTAGAACATTGTAATAATATGTAAGATAGAATTATGAAAAAACACGTTATTATCACATAAATATTTTATTTTTTTTTCAATCAAAATCTTATGCAATTTTTATTTGAATCACACTCGATATGTTATTATTAATTTAATAAATACGTAGAATTTGTCTATTTATTGCAATAAAAATAATACCTACTATTTATTTGTGTCTTTACGATGATGTTTATTTATTTTTTTTAGATTCTGAACGAAGTGAAATAGCTAGTGTTTTTACAATGATGTTTATTTATTAATTTTTTTCTGTGCACAACTTTTCGTATGGAAATACTTGTCCAAAAATTTCGATCAGCAACTTTTTGAAATCGGATTTGCCTCTAGATGGTACTTTAGAGAAGTCATTTTTTGAATTTCTCAATTCTTCAATTTTTTTTTTTTTTTTGGAAAAAACTACCCAAAGTTTGACAAAAACCACTCGGAAACCATCATTTTTTTGATCCGAACTGTATGAAAATTTAAACACAGATAGAAAATAATATAAGAAAGATTTTGGCGCAAGAAAATTTTGGACATTTTTTTTTTTATATTATTAACTTCCCTCGTTCAGAATCGTTTTATTGAAGAAATGATTTATCGTTTCTTTTAAATTCAATACACCCGTCAAGAGAAACCCACCCGACGTGCGAATTACACACTTTTTTTTTTTTATACCGATCAACTAGTTTTCCGCTTAAGCTTTTTTTTGGGGGCAACTCGTTTTCCTTTTTCGTCAAAGTTTTTTCTTCTATTCAATTTGAACATATTTACCTGACTTAATCTAAGACCACATGATGGTGATCGACTGACTACACACATAATATACAATATGCCAACGCAGTTTTATACCTACGGCACATAATAAATCATCCCTAGAAGAATATTTTTCATTCATTTTTAAATCAATGTATACATATGCACATCAAAATCGTGCACTACAATAATGTTCTATACGATTTTGCGTCATACATATTCAGCACGAGATTTTTCGGACATTGAATTCTTTAATACATAATATAGATACATACAATATAGAGGCATTAGTATTAAAGACCAGAATTTGAAAACGTCATTGTATCTACGGGATGGCGGTTTGGTAATTTATTCTCTTTCAATATTATGTTATATAATAAATAATTGTCTACGGAACATGATCTTTGTATTGTTCAGCAATTCGGGTGTGGTAAAAACGAACTGACCGAAACATGCACGGAATAAATTACGATTTAATAGACTGTTAAAATGCTATGCAACGGCCGTGAATCAATGTAGAAAATAAACACACGTTGCAGTCGTGTTATACACCGGTGAAAAGATTTTTGTATAATACAAACTTACGACTGCTGATTACGGCGACTGCACTACGAAACACTACTGTTTTACACAAAATAATTCATAACGCGTAGAAAATAATTTAATTTTTTTTTTTAAGCCAACTGAGAATGTTATGGATTTCGAGTTGTCGTTGAAATTATTATTACAGTCAGGTTGATTTGAATATAATAATATCATGTTTAAATGGTGCATTTTTATGTCTTCTGATAATATTAATTAATTTCATTTATTTGTACGTCATGTAATGTGAATACAACATATTGAAAATTTATTATTTTACAATTTATTACTATTTTACAAGAATTTAACTAAAATATTATGGAACATTTATATTTAACTAATTGTATATCGATGTATGGAGTTACGATATATTATATTATAAGAGCATGTTTAAGTTTATAGCGATTTTCGTAATGAAATGTATCGTTTTGATGTTTTTGTGCACTTAGAAACAGTTCACTATTAAGTAGTAACTTACAAAATTACTAACTGCACAAAATGGCTTCAATGGCTAACACTTCTTTCACCATGTGACACATTTTCCTTTTTAATAATAAAATGATGTATGGATATGGATATACGAATACAAGTTGTAATTTTTTATAAAATGAAGAACAAATAGTAAAAAAAAAAAAAAAACTAACAAAATTAATCATAGTAACACATTTTATGCTATCATAACAATACGTATAGATATGTGAGTACAAGGTGTTGAATGTTAAATAATTGAGATATAATTTAAATAATTTATTTCGAAATGCGTTTAAATTTTTCATGACAAGAAACATTTCACAATATCTATATTTAGTAAATAAAGCGAGGAACGACTGTGAGATTTTCACTCAGCGCTTTAAATAGGGGAAAAATCCATGTAAAATTTATACTTCATGTAACACTAAATACAAGTTGGTAATTCTATTTATGAAACAGATAAATCAATAAACATTAACAATTATCAAATTTGATTAATTTTAACTTTGAATTCTTTTTGATAAATTAATATTAAAACTTTGTTATTTCCAATAAATAATAGTATGTAACGTTTCTTATTTTTTATGTAAACATTTTTTTTTTTAATTGAAAATGTGCTCAGATCAGTACGTTCAGGATGTGTTACTTGAAGTGAACTTTGTTGGCATGGTAGTTTGTACTTTAAACAGGTAATTTGTTTTTATTCACAAAAGTTAAAAAAATAAAAATAAAAAAAAAAAAAACAGAAAATTTAAATAAAACGGTAAAATATCGTTAGGATAGTAGATAAATTGTTGGCTCGACAACGATCATAATATATTTGTTTTATCATTATATTACTATTTTATACCTATTTCATTTAATACTAGATCACACTGACACAGTATTTATATTATTATTACACATGTTATTATATGCACAAGTGCGTAACAACAGTTTATAACAGTATTTTCTACAGAAAAAAAAAAAAAAAAAATGGTATATTGTATTATAGAGGTAAGCGTTTGTATTAATAGTCTTTTATTAGGTGTATAGCAGAAAGATAACAGAATTTATAAAAAACACACAACACCTTATGATGACACATCCGGTTGTGTGTGCATAACGATAGTGTTATTATTATCGTTGGAATGGATACAGCATAGATACCAGCTCCTAAATAATATTTTTACATAGGTACACTGAAAAGAAAACGACGACGATCATTTACGCGGTATTCACATGTAAATAAATATAATAAACGCCGCGATAACACATAAACATGTCAGTTTACAGCTGCTATTATTCTCATACGAGATAATGTTGTCACGATTGTCGAGGTGGTTCTCGCTTGGCGTCAAAAATCGTACAAAAGACTTCCCATGCAATACCTTGCAGCACGGCAACACATTCAGGTCGCATCTTATCAACGATAACTCATCGAACTCTCTGTATTTTTTAAATATTTTTATTTTGCAGAGTTTGGTCGGAAATTACACAGTGCAATCTCTGAAATTTATTATTATAATCTCCATCGCATTTTTGCTTTACTTTGTTGAACTGAAAATTCAAAAAACTACACCTGGCTTTCACCCTTTTAGTGGTATGAAGAGGGTCGGGGGGGGGGTTAACTCGATTGCATCGGGGCACTTAGTAGCTCCGTATACACTGTTTCCTCTCCACGATTTTTTACAATACAACTACATTATATTAAGTATACTTAGAGTACTCTATATGATATTGTTGTCCAGTTCCTAATTTAATTTGAATTCAAACAGTTGCAATAGTGTACTGTTAAAGTTGTTTCACACTCTTCTATAATAATAATATATTTTCCGTTAATAATACCAGTGTTGGTGCTCGAATTAAATAAAGCATTGTAAAAAAAACAAAATAAATTTATTACAAATGAATCATTAAAGATGTTATCAATCAAACGTGACCCAATCAGTACAGTTACAGCACGCTGCGTGTGTACAGACTAAATAATAATAATAATAATTAAATAGTTACTTTATTCTTACGAGATTAAGAAGTTTTTAATTCCATCAATCACATTACCTATTTGAAATTACTTATTTAATGTACTGTGTTAATATGGAATAACATAAATATTGATAACGTGTTTCTATGTAGGTACTTCAGTACTTGTAATTAAATTAATGATATATATAATATATTGTATGTTTATTCAATAATAAATTATGGCACGTGTACACTTATTATGTTACAAATTTCACAGTAGATAAAAGTTTAGATTTAAGAAATAAAAACGATTTGAAGACACCCATATTATTTTTGAACTATTGAACATGTATAGGTATTAGGTCACAATATTTTTTGTAATCATATCATATTTTTATATTTTGTAAAAATTATACAATGATGTACTATTGATTCACTTTGGATGAAATAATATCTAACGTGATAATAATGTTTAATGTAACGGTTTGATTGAATATTTTTTTAATAAGAAATGACAAATATTTCACATAACATTAATGGATCAAGTGTCATGTGAATTTCGCAATTGAAGTTGAAAAATTAACTTAATACAATGTCATAAGAACTGACAAATTCGGTTATGGACTATTATAAATAATTAATATTATATTATCAATATGTTTTATTAACTATCGCTTAACTCGAACACGTGGTATTGTAATTTAAATATAAGAAAAGTATTACTCTTAATGAAATCATTTTTAATGAATTCAATATTTTAGTGTCAAAACATGTGTTTCTTGGATAGGGGTGTATCCTAGCTTGTATGTTTGGCTAGAGAATCGTTCTATTTATAAACTACTAGTATTGTGGATTCCAATCATACATTAAAAAAAAAAAAAAAAAAAAAAAATATGAAGCCGTGATTAAACACAAAATTAATAAAATAATAATTTATAAAAGTAATACTTCATACAAAATGTATTTATATATATTATATAGAGCAAATACAAAAATATTTAGTAAAAAGTATTGAATAGAAAATACAAATCAATTAAATACATTACAGAATATGATTTTAAAATATTTTTGTATATCTGCTTGACTATCGATAAAGTTTTCTGAAAACCTTCAATTTATGAACAACAGTCATAGGTAATTATTTATGTAACCATTTTGAATGAATTTGATTGTTTGATAATATGTTTGAATTATATATTTATTATATAGGCTCAAATTGTACTACAAAAATTAATGAATACCTTGTAAACGCCATTATCTAATAGATAATAAAAAATAATAGGTATATAAAATAATAATAGTTTTTTCTTTATTTTACATATTTTACTAATGGATAACCTAACTTTTATCTCTGAACTTTCAAAATGTTTAATTGGGCAATATTGTTTAGAATTTTTAATATTTTTACAAAAATTAACTAAATTACTTTTTGTACAAAAAATAAATTAGTCATTTTATCATTTACTCTATTTTACACAAAATCATTTACATAAGTGTTTGATGAATAACTAACATTGTAAGAAGTATTGGGTCGCATATTATTTGGATGTATTATGAATTAAATAGTTTCCAAATGAAGAGACACAGATTAAAATAACAAAAATGAAGTGTGCCATTAATATACATCGGTAATAATAAGTAAATAATAAGACAATCAACATGGTTTGTTCTATATGTAACTTATAAAAAATAAATTTATATGAATTTTAAATTAGCATTTATTATAAATTATTTATATTTTTAAATGCATGATTTCAGGAGCGCAATTAAGGGAGGGGATGAGGAGGATAAATCCTCCCTCAAGACGTTAAAATTTTTGAACGAAACGAAGAATATATTTTTGGTTTTACAATGAAGCGAATTTTTTTTTTTTTAATATATTATGTAATCGGTAGGTAATATATTTTTCGGATAGTAATAATAGTTTAAAAGTTAATTACTTTTAATAAATTATATTTTCCTTCTATTTGTTGCTTTAAAGAAGTAATTTTTCTCTAATCATTAGGGTTTTTTCATGCGGAAGGGAAAACTACCGAAAAATTGAACAAAATATGTTTTATTTGAAAATAAAGGGTCACGTAATTTGTAATTTGAATATTATTTAAAAACAAAGTATATTTTAATTTCATATACTAAATATAGTCCATAAAATATGTGTAATAGAAATTGCATGATGTAAGGATAAAAATTATATTAGAAGTAACCTTATAGATAATACATATTATTTTGTTTAGGACTTTTAATAAGAGAAAACATTTGTAAACAGATCATAAGAAATATAATAAATGTGTTTCACACTTTGTGTATAGCATATCGGTAAGATTATTTTTACTCTTGGCACATAAAAATCGACTTCTTCGAAAATTTGCAGGTTTTGGCATGGTTTTGCATTAGTATGTTATTGTACCGTTGAATAAAGTAACTTGTGAATTTTTTCAGATATTTTGGGGCCCTGAGGCCCGAGAACAAGCCCTCAGAATGCCTAAAATAGGTCCTTTTAGTTTTATTTTCAACCTACCATAATATGTGGAAGCCATGTTATCCGATTTTAATTAGTCATTAACCCAATTATATCTAATTATTAATTATATTTGATATTCCTCCAATAATAGTTTTGGGCGAGTACTTGACTTAATAAGAATAATTATGAATAGCTCAAATCCAAATATTCCCCACGAGGAACACCATTTAAAAGAAAGTGCACGATTTGTGAATTTATAAAATTAGATTATTATTGTTTTTAATATTTTGATACAGACACACAATAATTATCAAATTCACGATTTTAAAACTCGACTCAACTCGAAAAAAATGACATAAAAAAAAAAAAAACAATATTTGTCTAATAACAGTTGTTGAAACATAACCTAAGTTCTTAACTGATGACAATTATTGTAGTATTTTAACTGAATCTCCGCTCAGTATCATTTTATCGAAGAAATTGTTTATCGTTATTTTTTAAATTCAACACACCCATTAAGAATATTTCACTCGTGGAGCGAAAAAAGCATATGGTAAGAAGTATGTCCGGCTTTTTATACTTGAATATATTAAAAATATCTAGTTAGATTTAATTATAAATTTTAAATCGATAGGGCAGGTGGCCCAAGTCAACCTTGACCAGCCAGAGGCAGCAAGCGCATATGCCCTAAAGCCACCATGGTTCGAGCGCACAGTGTGGGGTTATATCCTGTATTGGAACATACGTAAAATATTAAGTATTCAAAATATCTAGAGATAGTATTATATAATACTGAGGCCGTACATTCATTTTGAAATTCCTCACAAAGTATGTAATATGATGGCTCGTACAAAAACGTATTGTTCCGTTAAAAAAACTAAATGTATTAAAAATATTTAATGTTTATATTAATTAGAGCCGCTGAATAATATGGTAAAAAGTAAAATAAAGTATAGACAAGAGAGTCGGATACATTTAGCACAGTAGTACACTAGTACTATGGGTATTCTTCAGTTCTCGGGTCAGATACTCTTGGTGGGCGAGTTGAATTTTAAAGAAACGATAAATAATTTCACCATTAATACAATTCTGAGCGAAGTATGCTAATAATATAAAAAAACAATAATAGTCGTCATTTTCAATACACTCACTAAGAGTGAGCTGATCCGAGGAGCGAAGAATACCCATGGTGCGAATTATGTCCGGCTTTCTTGTTTATATTTCCTCCTTTTTTTCCAATAATTTAAGAAAAAGAAAAAAAATGTTAGAAAAATATTTCCACATTTTCAAAATTTTCTTGTGCCAAATTATTTCTCAAACTATTATCTTTCTATGTTTAAATTTTCATAATAAAGTATGGATTAAAAAAAGATAGTTTCCGAGTCTTTTTTGTCAAATATCGGGTAGTTTTCCCCAAATTTTGAGAAAACAATTGAGAATTTCAAAAAATTACCTTTCTAAAGTACAACCTAGAGGCAAAATCGATTTCAAACAGTTGATGGTCGAAACTATTGGATAATTATTATCAAAGAAAAAATAAAGAAAAAAGCGGTGTACTATCATTTTCACATAAAATATATTTAAATAATTTGTTGATATTGCCTAATTAATTTATAGATTTATGGTTCATTATTCTTGAAATTATCTGCAAATATGTCAAATAACTCTGAGGGGTTTAAATGTTGAACATTGGCGTTTTTGATTAATGTTTGCGTGATAGAACATTCTTTTTTCTTTTAAGAGTTCGATAACTGTAATTCATCAAATCGCAAATGATATTTATTACATTTTGTTATATATAGGTATGTTAAAATTAATGATAGTATAAATAAATGGATTTTAGTTCAATAAAAAACACGTGTCTTATAAACGTTTACCGGGTACTCGACTTCTCACGTGTTTACTCGATTTTGATACTCAGTCCTATATTATACGAATCAATGGTAACACCAAAGATAGGCAGTAAAATTAGTTAAAAATTTGAGTCAAATATATTTTATCCTAGGTAATATTTTAAACAAAATATTAACTTGGAGCACATACCTAAAACAAAACAAAAAAAAAAAAATTCGCTAAACACTCGATCGCACTTAATACGTCCTGTACTCTAAAATCCAAATTTCCGCTTCATAACAAACTATTTATTCATAAGCGAACAGGTGGGATTTGGTGAGCTGATTTTCAGTAAACCTTTTTTACTCGTTCAGTAATCATTCTCATAGTATGTTCCGTATAATCACGTGTTCTTCTTGGTTCGTTTCCGATCAAAGACTTTATCGAATCAGTTTAAATTGTAGTTAAAACATGCGATAAAAAGTTCCATTCGAGTTTAATTCACCACCCGAATCCATTAATCTTAATAGCTAATACATGCCACAATTCTTGACAACTCTCGACGTTCATGAAAAGACTACGGTGTCGTGGTGATCTTTTCGTTGCGATAGTGTCAAAGTTTGATTTCTAGCCGAAACCTGTCATAATGGTCCTACATCATCCCTGGATAGCTTTTCTACTTTTAGCCTGGAAGTCTTTCGTTTCGTGTAAACCTATTTGCTAATTGTACGGTATGTATTATTTATGTACAGGTTTTAAATGTTATTTTTTCAAAAAAAAAAAAAAAAAGGCAAAAGTTTCACTATTTTTTTTTTTTTTTTAGCAGCTTTTAACCGAATAAGTTTTTAAAAATTTGCTTAGTTTATTATATATCCAAGATAATCTTTTTTATAAAATAATAATTTCGACTTATAATTCAGTTATTTTGTTAAAATAAAAGTTACTTGTTAAACACGTCACTACTTTTTCATACAAAAATCGATAATTTCCATCGTTATACCGTAATATTTTCACACGGTTAAGGGTACTTTTGACTCGATTCAATTAATATTTTTCAGAAAAATTTCCATCTCAACTCAATTTCTCACCTATATTCCACAGTACTATTATAAATTAACTTCCACCACTTGGCTCGCTTATTTTCTTTTTTTTCTGAAGAATAACATATTGTTACAAACTAATCAAAAAATGTGTTTAATCGCGTCCGAAGACGACCTCGCGCATTAAACGTCGGTGTACAGATGGAGTTTTAGTGTTGCACAGAGACTAAAATATCTAAATTTTCGTACTACACACTTTGTACTAGTATATTATCTAATAATTTTCGATTTTTGACTTCAACACTACATTACTTCATTAAAATACTTTAATTACATGTATGCCGCCCCCCCCAAAAAAAAAAAAGAACAGTAATAAATACAATTGTCACAAATTTATTAGGACCATGCATTTCACGCTATTACGCGGCTGATATCTTCTAAACAAAATAAACGAACATTTTGAATCAATTATATAAAATATTGCAATAATAAAACTAAATGCAATCCCTTATTTTTCTACTAGTATTTTAGTGCCTGGTGTTGCATCGAAATCGCGGCCGCGCAAACAAAAATGACGGTCGACGGACGGCAAAATGCAAAAAGCGTTCTAGTGGTCGCGACGCGTTAGTAATGGCGTTAAGCAATTTTCTATACTCTTTGTTATACCGATTACTGTAGTTGCTATAATAATAATGTTATCATAATAATAATAATAATAATAATAATAATAATAATAATAATAATAACACAGCTACAGACACGTCCCGGTGTCGAGGAGGCGTAACGCACGCCTAGTGATATTTATATAAAAAAAAAAAAAAACACAATATTATCTTCCCTAAAAATAACACCGTCAACGCGGCCACAAATTTGGATGACGACTACGCCGCCGCCGCCGCCGTGGTCGACCGGCACACCACCGTTGCCGCCGCGGGTCGTTGACGTGGGGCGCGAAAGTACGGCGCGTCGTGTACGTGTGATGTACGCGACCACCGGAATCGCACCGGCCGATGACGCGCGGCGCATTTGTCGCGTAGGCAAAACGGATTATGACAATGATAAAACAAAATATCATAGAAAAACGCTTATGTGATGATAACGTACACGAAAAGGGTATATATCGGTCGTGTGTGGGTTATTATTATGTCGTCCGGTGCAGCGCTTAGGACGATACAGTAATGATAAAATAAAAGACAGAGAACGCGACACGGAACTATAATAATATTATTGTGCAGTCGATTCGAAGGGATTTTGACGACGAACCGTTTGCTGTCAAACTTGTTCGAAAGTCACGTTGGAAATAATATCGTCGTTACGAGCCGCCGGCATTATCACGCGTCAAGCGTAGGTATTATTATTTTCATTAAAAAAAAAAAAAATTACGCTAAACGAATATTATTTTCGTATCGTTGAAAAAAAAAGAAAAAAAAAGTGAAATAAATAATAATAATTGAATTATTTAAACGCTACTCACGCTTGTATGCTCCTGGATAGCGGCCATCGGTCCATGGTGGACTGGTAGCGCATGTTTTCGATCTGTTTCTTGAGCGCGTCCCGGTCCATCGCTGAAAGCACACTGGGGTCCATGACTCCGCCGCCACCGCCGCCGGCGCCCCGCGTATGTGTCGTAGTCTACGCCGCCGCCGCCGCCGCCGCCGCTGTATATACGTATATTATTATGAATATTGTACCGCGTGACCTTATACCGCGGTATAGTCGCAGACGCCGCCGCCTACCGTCGACCAGCGCCGCCGTCAGTGTTCGCGTCCTCTGCGAAAAACGCACGCGTGCGCCGCGCGCACCACAGCAGTCAGTATAATAATAATAAAAAATAACACACACTGACTGGCGCGGGTGCGGACACGCGACAATGCGCGCGCACACGCACGCACACAAATTACGTCACCGGCGCAACTTTACGTTCCCCCCACATCTTCGCCCGTCCCCACCGCCTAACCGCGCGCGCGACCACCCCACCCCCTCCGCCGCTCCACCGTCCCCGTCCGCGGTACACCCGGTACGTTATCGATTATTTTCAAAAACCAAAAACGCGCGCGCTCACCGACACACGGCGGCGGCGGCGGCGGCGTACGTGTGTGCGTGGCGCGCGCGCCCGTTTGAGTGTTGAACACAGTACATACAAGCGCCCCCACGACGACGACGACGACGACGACGCTGCCGTCTCTCGCCACTCGCCCGCGCGGCAACACCGCCGCGCCCCACATCCCCCGGCGCGGTGGCGTGCGCGTCGCTATATTTCACGCTCACACCCCGGCCCCCGGCCCCGGTCTGGTCGTCGTCGTCTCGCCGGTGTTTTTGCCCGACCGACGGCGGCTGATCGGCGTCAGAGATAACGGGTCGGTGTTGCGGTGCGAGATCGGGGGCGCGCGTCATCCCTGTATAATTCAGCGTTTCCCAAACTGTGGCCCTCGGACCCCTACGGAGGGGGGGGGTCCGTACCACGTATACCACCGCAGGGCAGGGGCGTCCGACCCGAATGATCTCGAGGGCCGCTTTGGAAATGTATTATATAATATAATCCTGCGGGCCGCACACAAAATTATACATTTCCCGTTTAGACGTTTTGACCCGAAAACTCAAAAAATTAAAAAATTGGTGAACATTTTTAAACATTATGATCAGTGGGCGTGCCCAGGAATTTCTGATGGGAGGGGATGTAATCTGAAAGTGTAGTGAGAACTAAATCCAGGGGGATTATACCCCCACGACCATTCAAAACCACCTAGATTTTGGAAAAGTTGGATTAAATTGAGAAACAGGGTCAAAATCAATCAAATAAACATATTTTTTTGTTCTCCTCCCCCCTTAAATTTTTTATCCTAATTACGCCAATATGCCCAGTGAATTTTAATTAGAACAAAAATATTGTTTTTCTTGCTTCACTCGAAATAAATCTTATTAAACTTTTTCGTGTCATTATCCTATGAATATTTTAGATTCTGAACGAAGTGAAGAAGCTAGTGTTTTTACAATGATGTTTATTTGTTATTTTTTATTTTTTCTGTGTACAACTTTTCGTATAGAAATACTTGTTCAAAAGTTCGGATCAGTAACTTTTTGAAACCGGATTTGCCACTAGATAATACTTTAAAGAGGTCATTTTATTGAATTTCTCAATTCTTCGATTTTATTTTGGAAAAAACTACCCAAAATTTGACAAAAACGACTCGGAAACCATCATTTTATGATCCAAATTTTATGAAAATTTAAACATAGATAGGAAATTCTGTAAAAAAGATTTTGGCGCAAGAAAATTTTGAAAATGTGAAAAAAAATTTTGGACTTTTTCGAAAAATTTTTTTTTTCTTATATTATTAACTTCCTTCGTTCAGAATCGTTTT
>JAIPRM010001309.1:0-15227 GCA_025469315.1 Stegophylla sp. TES_Ste_2020 | reverse complement strand
TACATTTTATATGTTTCGTATTTTATAGCAAAAAAATAACATGGTAAAAAATGCAATGGGGAGGGATATAACCCCTAACTTCCCCCCCCCCCCTGTGCACACCACTGATTATGATTATTAGTAGATGAGAAAACTCGTCTATATCAATATTAGTCTATTGTGCTTTGATATCAGGACACTGATTAGGTGACATTGTTATAAATAAAATACCTATATATTATTAAGTAAATTGATTATAATATTAAAAATTGTATGCACTAAAATAAACACGTTATGTTAAAAAGTATGATGAATCTCGCGGGCTGTGGGTTGGCCACCCCTGACGGAGCGGGTCCGCGAACGTAAATAATTAGAATACACAAAGTACCACCTACATATTTGTAAAAACGAAAATACTTATGTAATAATATATTTTGTATCCCGTGGAAAATACTGTTGATAATAAATATTTTATTGTCGAAATAGATATCGTTGAAAAGCACTTAAGAAAATTAGAGACATACCTACTGATCGCGTCGGTCAAACGACCGATATTATTATTGTTTTTAATTTTAATTTTTTTATATAATAAGATTAAGGCAGAGGTTCCCAAACTGAGGGTTGCGATCCAAAAGTGGGTCACGATTAAATTTTTGGTGGGTCGCGATGTAAGTTTCAGTTTCTGAGTGGAGTAAAGAAGCTAGTTTTTTCCAGTGGTGTTTATTTTTTTTTCTTTGAACACTTTTCCGTACAGAAATATTTTCCAAAAGTTTCAACTAACAACTTTTTCAATCACAATTTGCCTTTTTGCCACAATTTGGCATTTTAAGGTGGTCAAATTATTCAAAATTCTCAATACTTTTGCAAAATTTAAGAAAAGCTATCCTAAATTTGACAAAAACGCAACTAAATTTTTATGGAAATGTAAATATTATGGAAATTTGAAAAATATTTTTGTGAAAGAAAATTTTTTTTAGCCGAAAAATCCTTATGGTGTGAAGTATGTCCGACTTTTTATACGTACAATTTTTTTTTTTTTTTGTAATGTTCATTTACACGACGTATTCATATACATATATAATTTTAAATATTGATTGCATGTTTTTTGCAATAATTCAGTAAATAATTACAGTTGTTTACAGTTATAAAAGTTATTCGATAAAAATTTTAATATGGTACAAAATGCATTTTTTTTTTTTTTTTATTCAGTGTCTTTTCGAAAGGGTTCGAGCAGCGAAAAATGTTTGGGAAACGCTGCCCTAATATTATCATACCGAGCACCGCGTTACCTAAAAAAAAAAATTCTACTTATTATCCTATCTTTCTCTTCTTATTTGATTTTTTTTAAACAATTATTTTTATTCTTTATTTCCTATCTTCGCCACGTCGGATTAGTAATATGTCATTAATCCGCCCGCGTGAGGACTCGTCCGCGCGCGTATGTTGTCACACAAGAGTGTACGACGGCACGCTTCGCGCGTGGGGGGCGGTTGTGAAGGGGAAGGGATGGCTGGCGGGAATCGCGAGCGGCCAACAGATGAATGATGGTGTCGATGAGAGGGAGGGGGGACGACGACGATGACGGTGAGGGAGACGAGAACGAAGGAGAAGTAAGTACAGTTTTCAGGATTTCAGCTTTTATTGTCGTCGTCGTTGTGTTGTTGTTGTTGTTGTTTTTTTTTTCTTTTACCGAGGCCCCGCGGAAACGCTGTACGCTCTGCGACTAACGCGAAGATTTACGACGACGAGATGGGATTTTATCTCCCCTCTTGTTTTTTTTTTTTTTTTTTTTTTTTTAACTTATTTTTAAATTTATTTCCCTCGAGCTATTGCGCCACCACCGCCGCCGCCACCTCAGCCACTCGAAAGGATACGCGACGATGCGACGCGCGTGACGTGTCACATCTCCGCCGCCGCCGCCGCCGCCGCTGAATTTGTATTGAAATGTCAAACGCACACGGCCATGACGGTCAAATCGCTCCATCAAGCGGGCTGCGGGATTGTTAATGTATTACAATTTTGGTATATTATATCACAATGTAATATTATATCGTTTTCCCAGTTTCCCACAGCCGGGAATGTCTCGTATTCGGGGAGGGTCGCGTTTTTTATTAATTTTAGGTGCGGATTCAGAGGGGAGCTATGGGTGCTCAAGCACCCCCTGTCATATCAACCACACTACACAAAATTATATAAAATTTTATTAACTGACTGAAAATTATGATATTTTTTTTAACGCAATCGCTTGCCACACTTGAGTGAAATTGAAATGCAATAAAGTGTAGGTAGATAAATTTATTATAAAAAAAACTGTATATATTTATCTCCATGGGTTTTGTTCGATCGTTAAATGGGATTTGTAGGTGTGTTAAATTTTAAAGAAACGATAAATCATTTTTAACTTTAAAGTTGTTTTTGTTAACATTTGAGTAGTTTTTCCAAAATTTTGAACAAACTATTGAGAATTTGAAAAAATTCTGATTCATAAAGTTGCTGGTCGAAACTTATGAACATGAATTTCTATATGAAAAAATAAAATAAACATCATTTTAAAAACACTAGCTTCTTCACCCCACTCGGAATGCGTAAAACATAAAATAAACTGAGTAGATCATTATAGTAAATTAAACTTTAATGAAGTGGATAATTTATTAAATGTTTTTTTTTATTAGAGATATGAATATATAATTTTTATACATAGAGATTTATGTTAAAGTGTAATTAGTAGTTAACTGCTATTTGTATTCAGTTTTATTAATTGAGCACCCCCTATTTATAATTTCTGGATCCGCGCCTGATTAATTTTATGCTATTATGGATAAGCGATAATTTTAGTACGTCTGCAGTGCATTAATATCCTTAGCGCCCTATTTTTTTCAGATTCTGAACGAAGTGAAGAAGCTAGTGTTTTTACAATGATTTTTATTTTTTTTCTGTGTACAACTTTTCATATGGAAATACTTGTTCAAAAGTTTCGATCAGCAACTTTTTGAAACCGGATTTGCCTCTAGACGGTACTTTAAAGAGGTCATATTTTGAATTTCTCAATTCTTCGAATTTGTTTTTTTGGAAAAAACTACCCAAAATTTGACAAAAACGACTCGGAAACCATCATTTTTTGATCCGAACTATATGAAAATTTAAACATAGATAGAAAATAATATGAAAAAGGTTTTGGCGCAAGAAAATTTTGGAAATGTAAAAACAAAATTTTGGTCATTTTTCTAACATTTTTTTTTTTCATTTATTTTTTATATTTTTTTTATATCATTAACTTTTTTCGTTCAGAATCGTTTTATTGAAGAAATGATTTATCGTTTTTTCCAATAATTTCCCGTCAAGAGAATCCCACCCGACGTGCGAAAAACACTCCGACGCGCGAAGTACACCCATCGTGCGAAGTATGTCCGGCTTTTTTTTTTTTTAAGTATATAATATGTTCTTTTTACCATACTTATTATAACATATTATTATAACAAATAAACCGTATTTTATTTTGTTGGTGTATTGCGCTTTTATGGTATGCGATGGTATGCGCTTTTAATTGTTTAGATGTTTGGTAAGATAATATAATAACTATTTAAAATTAGCATTAATCCTGTAATTATTGATTTGCATTTATTGTTGATTTGTTTATGTAAACTGAGAAATTACTTTGATATTATGAAATTAATACCAATTATTCTCTTTCAGTTTCTCGGAGGGCCTCGCATAACATCCAATTACTTATGATTATAATCATATTAATTCCCTAAAGATTAAAGTTATTGCTACTGTTGATTTTTATTTAGTGACTCACGAAAGTTATTATGTTAGCGAAAGTTAAGTAGGTAGTTGAATGATAGGACTTTTAATAATACTAAAAAGATTTGAATTAAAATGAAACTATGAAACTAATACATTATATGTGTCAGGGGTGTATAAGCGTATTTATGATTTTCGTAAGGTTGGTACCTATATGAATATTAATTTTTTGTTAACCCTCTTTATTTTATAAGAATAATAGTAACACACAATATAAAATATAAATTACTGTAAAAATGTAACAATACTATTAATATGAATAATACAATTTTTTAATGATAATTATAATGTTAAAAATATTACACATTGTCATCGATTTTTAGTTGATTTTAAATATGCAGTGAACGATGCATTAGTGATATTCAGATTAAAAATTTTGAGGGTTAACATATATTGTATTTGTTTGATTTAGCCCCACTAAGGACATTAATCTTGAACAATTTACAAAAAAAATCTTGGAGGGTTTTTAGTAGTTTTGGAGGCTTAATCACCTACTATTTGTGCTTACAATATAATATAATTATTATGTTCATCATTATGGAATATTTTTTTCAAAGTACCTAAGGTTTAATGCAAATATAAATTAAACTAAAGTAAAGCATTTGTTTTAGGGTTTTAAAGAGGATCTGTGCTATCTAGTAATTAGCATATTTAGTGACACAGAATAAACTTTACTAAAGATTGATGAGGTCTACTTTGGAATTTCTGTCTGTGGTTGGGTGCTATATGTATTTTTTTTTTTGGTTCAAAATAAAATTTTTATACGATTTTTAATATAATATATGCTAATTACTCACTAAATTAGTTTAATGTAGAGTACATTTAAGTTATTAAAAGATGTTAGAGATTGCCCCAAGTTTTCTTTAAGTTTTACCTAAAGTAAAAGGTGAGGTGTCTTAATTTCCTTAAGTTTCTTCATCACATCGCGTGAAGTGAAGTGGTATTAGGAAGATTTAAATTATGTTTTAATTATCTTAATAAGATATTAATTTGTAATACATTACCTAATATGATGTTTAGTCAAATTATCAAAATGGTAATTTTTCTAAACAATTGAAAAAATTTTTTAACGGCAAATAAGCATTTTACGTAATTTGGATTACGTAAGTTCCTGTGTAATGCATATTATATGAAATAACGTATAAATAATAGATACATATGATTTTTTAGAATCTTAATAAGAGTATATAAGTACCATAGCTAATATTGATTTCTGGTTATATTTTTAGACTATATAATATTTATGTTTTATTTATTTGTATGATATTTTGTTGTATATAAATTATAAAATTTTAATTCATTGGTTTCAAATTTACATTAAAATAATACATTTTTTACATCAAATATAGGTATATATTATCATCTCTGGTTATTAAAATTCAATAATAATAATGTCGATCGTGTTTTTAATAACGACATCGTTGACAATGGATGTTATCAACAGGCGCTTAACTGTACGGTAAAATAATTATCCGTATTCGAGTAAAACTTTTTTAATGCGCAGTATTAAATTCTCAATGGCCTAACTTTTAACATTAAAATTAAAACCAAACATTTTAACATTGTAACATATATCTTCAAATTAATACACGGATAAGAACTTATAAACATTAAACTTATAAACATCTGATTTAGCTTTTAAAACGCTTAATCACAACTGATAAATGGATTTATACGTACAACAATATAGAGCATAATTTAATTTCGATGATAATATTATGACGTATTAATGAGTTTGAAAAATTAATTTATTGCTCTCAGTACTGTCGCGAAAATATTATGCCAAGCCCAAGTTGTCCTTCACCCATTTATCTCACGAGAACTGTCTAATTCGTTTTTAAAATTTAACACTATAAACTTGAAAAATTTCAAAAGTAATATTATACTTCTTCTAAAACTTAATATTTCAAACATTTCTGCGGCCTATTCATAATATCATGTCTAATTTAATTATAATATCAATGATTCAATGATTTGTATTGAAGATAATATAATAACATGAGTTTTAACGAAATCAACCAATAACACCAAAACTTTTTTTTTATTTGTTGGTTATAACTTTTTATTACTACAGAACTCAACTGATCTGGAAAATGTATTACACAGACTGGCTTATACTGCGAAAGTACAAGATATTAGTGCTTTTAAAGCTAACACATCATTCAAATATACTTTTAAAATAAAAATATTTACGTTTTTTTTTTTATTATTTGACAACAATTACACGAGATAACACTATACCATTTTCATCCCTTATTCGCGAACATTCGGATAACTTTAGTTATCTTAGAACATCTAAAGATATTTGAAAACAATACTACTTAAATATTTTATACGAATGAAAAAAAAAGAGTTTGAAAATGTACCTATGTGGGTAAAAAAAAAAAAAAATTATTAGTTAATTAATTTATAATTATAATTTTATAATTTTGCAATTTCTTAAATAACGTGATTGTGTAATGTATATGCAATAATATTTTAATATTATATAAAATCCATGTGAAATAACATATAAATATTATTTTTTCGAATGATGCACTAATATTGAATGAATATATTATATGATAAAGAAAAATAATTGTAGAAGAAATCAAGAATGATAACCGACACGTCTCAAAAACAAAGACAAAAAAAAAAATATTGTACTAGGCCTTTTAAACGATAAATTAATTAAGAACGTATATACCGAAATATTTGTGAAAGGGCCGTGGTGTTGTGATATACTTATAGTAGTACCTAATCAACTTTTGACCATGACCGATGTTAAGAAAATTCCTGTTTTTAAAAATACGTAAGGTAAAATGTTGTAGCCTGCAGGGTAGTGTATATAATAAGCCGTTTTTCAACATACCTTCAACTATAGGTTACACCCAGATGTTTTATGTAAACTCACGTGATGTTAATATATATTTTATTCGTAGGTATTTTAATGACTGCAATGCTAATAAATCAACTCGGTAAAAACGTAGAAATATATACTGAGTGTGTTATATAGTTTAATATAATATAATATAGTATAGTATAATAAAATTAAAGTTTTAAAATTCAAAGCTCTTTTAATTATGAATTGACTCAACTAAGTTTAACAAAAATTCAAAAAAAAAGTGGATCAATTTACGGGTAAGTTTGTATAAAATTATAAAACTTTAAAACAATTTATTGAATGTTTATGAAATCTAATAATAATAAATGGGACATTTTTTGTATAAAAATAAATTGAACCATAATAATAAACTTAAATGTTTGTAAATGTTATATTTATTGAGCCAACCTTAAACAAAACATACTAAAAATATATTGTTTAAAAATCACGCGTTGTCTATGAGGTTATGATTGAAAAAAAATAGTATTTTAAGTGAAAATAAAGATTTTCATAAAAAAGACGTGAAACGATTAGATATAAAAAAATAATTAATTAACAATATTTGAAAAAATGTCGACGTCACTAAGAATAATATAATATATGAATAAAGTTGCAAAAAGTTTGCAGTTTATAATACCTAAAATTCAAGATTAAATTAAAACAACTTTCAAAAAAAATCTATATTTGTTTCAAAAGTGGTCAATTGGAAAAAAAAATATATATTTTGCAGTCTGTATTCCACTAGTGCGAAAATATGAAACTATGAAATGGTTCTATTTGAATTCTCAAATTCTTTGTGACAATATTGAATAATAACTATCTTTATAAAATTGTTGTATTATTATGTGCTTATATTATTCGGGGTATTTAGATTTAATGAGCTGGGAAGACCTTAAAAAAAAAAGAAAATAATTAATTAGTTAAAGGGAAAGTTGTATTTTTTTTTTTTTTTTTTTTGTTAATTATAGTTTAATCGATCATTTTTGTATTATGCGTAAGCACATTAAAACTGTAATTACTGGCAAAAAAAAAGTTCTCATGTCAATTATTATAACTATCAAAAGTGATCACTTTTTACCATCGGTATAATTATTGATACCACATGAAGAACGGATAATTATCGCAAAAATACTGTTTCATCGATAATAATTAACGTATATAGATTTCTGAATTCCATCTAAAAAAATCAATGTAATATATATATTTTGTTACACATACCTTTATCAGTTAAAAAAATAAAAAACAAATTATTTGTTTTGTTAGTCTAAGTCTAATATTATTATCTTATGACGTGTTAATTAACTAGATGAAAAAATGAGTTCTACTCCGTTTAATCTTCAATGCATTTTTATCTAAATTTAATAATCGTGCAATGCTCACGAAATGATTGATAATAATTCAGTGTGTTTTCACAAAATCTACAAAATAATATGCGTCTTAAAAACATTTTTATGTATCGCGTGGTTTTAATAATATTATTCCAAAATATTATCCGGAGTACTACGCGTTTTAAATATATAAACTGTGAATTATAATAATATATAAGCGACCGCGCGTAATCTTATTTTTCTTTTCGAGTCCAGTGCATAATAATTAGAGACGAATGTCGCTGTAATCCGACGACTGTGGGCTTATTATTATTATTATTATTATTATTACGGTGTTCGTGCCGATTTTATATAACAACGAGTACTTGAATTTAAAAACGGGAGAGAAACGGTCGAGGTGCTCGCGGCATAACGATGTCACGTGCTCCGGCCCCTTAAGCCCAGGAGTTCATTAGTATAAAAATAATATATCGTACAAAATAATACGTATTATATCTCATTACTGTGACTCCGCTTAATTCAAACCGGATCACTGAGGGGAGGGGGAACATAAGAATTTGTAGAAATTTGTTCGAAATTCAAAAAAAAAGAAAATTATTGCATTTATACAATAAAATTTAATTTTTTTAAACTGTTACACGATCACGATTCATATCTATCCGGAATCTCGATCGTGTATTTTTGTATTAACATTTACTTTTGGTTACGGGTCATTATACTATCGTAACAATTACCATTTAAGATACGTGCAAGTCGCGATTTTAAAAGATAATTTTATTAACGCAGTTAAAACGTTAAAAAAATAGAATTAAAGTCGAATATTTTAAATCCATTTTTTTTTTTTTTTGGAAATAATTAATAGTCGAAACGGTAATTAAATTTTATTGTTTTAAGGGAGGAAAACGCCATACTATTTAGGTCATTCGTGTGAATGTCTGTATTTTGTTAATCGAGTTAAAAATATGACGTAATTGAATATTAATATTTAATGGAAGAAAATAATTTGAGTAGGCAAATACTTTACAAATATTTTTTTGAACTCATTAGATTTAATTTAAATATTGAAGAAGACATTTGAGAATATGAAAAAAAATATATTAATACACCAGTATTTGAATACTTGATAACAACACTGGGCTGAATGCACTTGGACGGCCCTCGATGTCTTAACCTAGTGCTCCGGGATATACCGTTTCCCACGATATTTTTGAAATAAAAAAAAAAAAGTGTATACTTCGCTCGTCGGGGTGTTCTTCGCACGTCGGGTGGGATTCTTTTGACGGGTGTATTGAATTTTAAAGAAACGATAACGATCATTTCTTCAATTAAACGATTCTGAACGAAGAAAGTTAATAATATGAAAATTAATGAAAAAAAAAAAAATGTTAGAAAAATTTTGAAAATTTTTTATAGAAATTATATTATATAAATTATAATAAACATTATAGTAAAAATCCCTAGCTTCTTCACTTCGTTCAGAATCTAAAATATGATATCATCGATGCAGGTATTCTTAAAAATAGGTAGTTGGGGCAATATTACTACTCACTGACGTGAATTCTCGTGCAGGGCGAACGTCCTTCTTCGTACGTTTTTGTCAGGACGAACGTTTTTCTTCGTCGTCCGGAACTGTCAGCTGCGCGGTGGATGTTTTGCGATTGTTGTGTGACTTCGATGACTGTGATCGCGTTTTACAATATCCTATAATAATATTTCTGGTTTCGGTCGTCGGGGACGTTGGATTGTTGGACGCGCGCACTACTGCGTTATCGACACGAATGCGGACTGCGGACGGTTCTGAAATATATATATATATATATAATATATTTATCGACAAGGGTGAAAAATAACAATATATATATATATATATATGTATTATATCGTTATTTTATTTATGTCACACAGGAAATCCAATTAGAAAAAACAAAAAAAATAATAATTATAAGGCACACAACGCAGTTCACCCATATGCACACGCACGTGCCTAGCGATGGCGGCGGTCGGGTGCTTCGGCGGCGGCGGTGGAAAACGTACAAAAGAAAGAAACACGGCCGAACGACGACGACTGTTGTTATACGCCGCCGAACCACTGCACGGTCGATACTACTATATTCACACGACTTACAATATAATATTACGCATAATATATGTATAATAATACACGTTTGTATAATATTATTATTATATGTATTTTATGCGACGACCGCGTGAACGCTCCGCTACTGTGTACTTGGAATATCGAATATTGACAAGAGAAGCCCTACTACTATAATAATAATAATAATAATAATACTCGGTCGCTAACGAACGCGTGTATTATAAAAGTCGTCGTCGTCGCACCATTCGCCAACTTGGTGGGTATATGTATAAAATAATATATTATTTATGTATATATAGCTACCTAAATCCGGTAGCACACACACACACAACCGGGGGGGGGGTATGGACTCCATCGAAACGTTTATATTTTACCAACCTAGGCAGTTGCGTGGCGGCTACTATAGGCTATATATATATATATACACGTAGTGTTGGTAGTAAGCACTTCCGAAAAATACACCCACCCCCACCTGCTATATCGTTTTTGTATAATATATATAAAACTTTCGTCGCAGTAGAATTTTTACGCTCAATAAAATATATATATATATATATATTGAGTTAATTCATTTTAAGTATTTCTATTCATCGAGTCTGATTCAAAACGTAGACTACTGCAGTGTATTGACCTAAGAAACACGAGGTTCAATTATTTTTCCGAAAGATATTATTGGTAATATTCGAAATACCAAGGTGTCAATCAAATAGTTATTGTTAAGCTTGTTCTCGTCTGAGTCATATATTTGTTGTGAAGCGTAATAAATTATTGTATCCGTGGTGAAAAAATGTAAACAGGCTAGCTAAAACTAAATACTTGCATGCATTGTACTTGGTTTAGTGTTTTAAAGTAATAAAACCCGATTTCGATTTTAAGTGTTGGGATAAAAAATGCGGGCGGTACTCTTTTCGCCCAAAAATTACCTTCCTCTTTTCACCCACGTTCTCTTTTCGACCAAGTATGATAAAATAGTTTCCTCTTTTCGCCCACGGTTTCATGTTCAACATATTGAAATGCACTGTCTCTCAAGTAACTACACTCAAAACGAAGACAAAATACAACAGTACAATAAAGGAAATATATGTCGGTATGAATTTCTTAAATCAATATCATTCAACTATAAAAAGAATTTAACTTTAAATTCAAATTAAATCTTAATCCATGACATAACATTTTTTTTAACGACGTCACAACAACAAATGACAAATACATATCTATTTTATATTATATAATAATTATTTTAATGTGCACAAACACAAATACATTTTTGGAGATTTAGAAAAGCCGCCTCCTCGTAGTACTCTTTGGGTAATGTTAAATGGCTTTATAAAACTAACTTACACAAATGTATAATTTAAATATGACATATGTTAGACATAAATAATTTAAAGTAAGTGTTTCTCAAAGTGTGTGTTATAAAAATGTGGGCGAAAAGAATGCAATTATTTTTAGGCGAAAAGAGGAAACTATTTTATCATACTTGGTCGAAAAGAAGACGTGGGCGAAAAGAGGAAGGTCATTTTTAGGCGAAAGGAGTTACGCCCAAAAATGCTATACTTAACTTAAAATTGATTAAATGTTTTTAAATTTTTATCTAGTATTTTCGTGACTAATTTTAGTAGTTGGGGTAAAAGTTTCAAGTTTCTAGTTACATTCATTTTGAAGTTATGTTAATGTTAAAAAAACATTTTTCAGTTTTATGAAAATTCCGGCAATTGCATGTTTTGCCATTTTTTTGTCAATTTTTCGACACATTTTCCACGGTTTTCAAAAAAAATATTGAGAAATTTGAAAAATTACCTTTCTAAAGTACCGTTTCGGTGGGATTTCGGGTCTACAGATACTTTTGGACAAATATTTCTACGCGAAAAAGTGTTTCTAGAAAGAAAAAAAATATATTAACATCATTGTAAAATCGAAAACACTCGGATCTAAACATAAAAACTATATCAGAAATGCAAAAAAACTTATCTGAGATACATTAATTACAGGTCACAGTTATTTAAAAGTTCTAAATTTTAAAGATTTCTTCGTAATTCGTGATTTTTACATCGTGTGTTATAAAATTTGACAGAAACTGCATTTCGGAAGTGTGGTTACGTGAAATATGAAAAATAATGTAAGATTTTACTTAAATTTCTACATACTTCGTTATCAATGTCATTCAGTTGTTTTTGTGAAAAATTAATTTTTATCTGTAGTTGGCATTCGAGTTGTATTGAATGATTAATATAGAACAACAATAATGCGTTTACGTGAAATTACTGAATACTTTTAGAATATGAATACAAATGCATAATTTCTACTAAATATATTTTCTACAAAATTAAACATTATGAGATTAAACTTATTTGGATCATTGTTGCCTCTGTTATTTGCAATAAAAATAAAATAATACATAAACATATCACAGGAGCGGATCCACGAATAATAAAAGGGATGAAGAGCTAGTTTCAAATTTTTTAAATTGATTTTTAGATGTAGTTAAATAGAACAAAATGTTTGCCTTGACTCAAACGTGTTTTGACATCTCTTGGAATAAAATTGGAGAATGGTGACTGATTTAAACAAAAATCCAAATCTGTAAGACGTAGATTGAATGTGAATTATGTATGTAAACAATTTCAATCATTGATAAATTGCCAATGTCGTAAAATAATAACGAATAAAAATCTATCGTTTTTGTTATTATTAATAGTAATCTGAGCAGTAATTAAAATATGTTTACTTTTGAAAAAATTAATCACCATACTGATGTTTGATACAATTTTTTTTTTTTTTTTTTTAGATAGAAATTGTTGAGCAAAATTTAAATTTCAAATTAACTAGATTTAAACTAAAAAAAAAAAAAGAAATCAGTTTCTTATTTTCATTACTATATAATAGAAGTTTCAGAACATTTTTTTGAGTTTCAATTCAATTAAAAAAAAAAATATCGGACTTAACTTTTTAAACTTAAAGAATTAATAATATTGAATCCAATTTTTAAAAATGATTATTGAAAAAATTAAATTAAAATTTGTCGCTCCAGAGAAGTTACGTCTGGTAAAATGTCCCTCAGATTACCTTACCACGATGAATTGCAGACTCGTGTGTTTTTCGAGAAACCAGAGATTGTAGCTAAAGAGCATATTTATAAATGTTGGTCGATATTGACTCAGAATATAATATCGTTGTGTGACAAGTCAGTACACGGAGACGTATATTGTTCGATTTCGAAACGCACGTGTATCGCACATCGTATTTGTAAAAAAATGATATTTTACAGCTGTCGGCGAAATGGCAACCACCGACTGGTATACTTACGTATATAATAATAAATCATCGAAATAAGAATCCATTTATCAATCGTCTTATGTTATGTATTCCTTCATGTGATAATAAACTTATTGAAAATTTATTATAGCTATTGATGATACCACATAATATGGTTTTTTAATGGATTCTATCGATAATCTCACTCTATTAAGAAAAATGAAAATTTAAGTATTAAATATTTTTTTATCAACATTGTAAATACACTAGCTTCTTCGCTCCGCTCAAAATCTAAAATTTATATTTCAATATATTTCCATTGTATTGCTATCGTTTTTTTTTTCGTCACGTCTTTCAATCACAAGAGTGTACGTGCATGCATTGCTAATTACGTTTCAATATTTTTTTTTTTTTACTATTTCCTACTTTTATCCATAGCCGGAAATCGGTGGGTGCATAGGAAAAACTAAGTAGATGTTTTAGTATCCGCTCTGGCTTTTAACTGTAGAAATATAGAGTGCCAAATAATTTGTAATTATCATAATGGTAAAATATTAATTTTGAAAAATCGTATCTTTTGAAAAACTTATTTGCTTTGAAAAAATATTTTTTTTTTGAACATAAAATTTCAATAATTTTAAAATTACTATTAGATAATTTTTTTTTCATTCATAAATAACGAAGTGCAACACATTTTGTACACTATAGATATTATATATTTTCCGGTAAGACTATATAAAGTTATTGATTAGATATTCAAAATATTTATTGAATTAAACTTGTTTGTTTTGTTTTTGGATTCTAATTTGTATTCATTTTCATTTTTATACGATTATTAAAATTACATTTTTTTATCAAGTTTTGAAAATAAAATATTTAATTAGTATTTGAGTTGGTAGTATTGAAAATATATTGTTTCGGTATTTGTGTAGTAATTTTTTTTTTTTTTTTTTTGTTTGAAGGAATTATTTAAATTTAAATTTTAATATTCAGAAAGCAATTAAAAATTATTGTTTGAATTAATAATTGCAAGGGAAGCAGCTATAGCTTGGGGTTTAGTTTCGGTGCAATTAGCATGAAAAACTCATCACTCAGTAATTACACACAGAATTTCCGCCTATGCTTTTATCGCCAGCGCCACCTTACAGTGTGCACAAATAATAATAATAATAATAATGAATAAATAAATCCGGAGTACATGAACACTATAATATTTCTTAAATATATACGGTATACGCACGAGATTGAAAAAACCAATTCGAGTTTGTTTAAATAAAAGCTTACCGTTATTTTAGTCATGATCTCTTTTTTATATGAAACCGTTTGTATTTTAGTATTTCCCCCCCCCCATAAAAAAGGTCGTCATAGCGTAATATAATGTCCTTTGAAATGCACACACAAATATTTCTAGCCTCTCAGAGTTTTGTCAGTGGAAATCAACGATAATATAATGCAGTACAATAATTAATGTTTTAACTATTTCTAACAAACCGTAACGACGTGAATGCTATAAATTATAATGAATAATGAATGTAATTTGTAAAATAATAACACCCATTACTATCTTTCTGCGTTTTAGAATGTTAATAGTGTTCACGACGAAACGAGATAAACATCATTGAATTAAATAGGATTTTCGGTTACCCATCATCCTGTTTTGGATTCTGAACGAAGTAAAGAAGCTAGTGTTCTTACAATGATGTATATTTTTTTTTTCAGTGCAAAACTTTTCGTATGGAAATACTTGTCCAAAAGTTCCGATCAGCAACTTTTTGAAACCTGATTTGTCTCTAGATGGTACTTTAAAGAGGTCATTTTTTGAATTTCTCAATTCTTAATTTTTTTTTTTTTTTTGGAAAGAAACTACCCAAATTTTGAAAAAACGACTCGGAAACCATAA
>JAIPRM010001308.1:0-39490 GCA_025469315.1 Stegophylla sp. TES_Ste_2020 | reverse complement strand
TTTTTCATGTAGTATTAATTATTATTATAAATTATTGTGAAGAATTGTATTTAAAATTAAAAAAAAAAAAATATATATATATATATATATTTATATTTATAATACAAAATTCAAAGGATAACATTAACATCTGAACGATATAAAATTAATAAAAATAAAATTTGATGTACATATGTAACATTATATATTTATCTATAAAATATAAAGTTAATTCAATATTAAAAAATGTTGTCCTTAGGTATATTTTACTAATCTATCAAACTAGATAGCGTTTTGTTTTGTCTTTCTTTCTACTGTGTTTTCACTTTCTATTTTAATTTTCTTATTAGCCTAATCATTGCTCTGTAATTTTCTCCTTTAAATTCTCTAAAAAATATCATATCCTCTTACTCTTTTTAAAAACTGATATTTTCCAACAACATTTTCCCTTAGTAACCTTTAACCATAAAGGATATAGGAAATTCACTTATTTTATATTTTGTTTGTTTTGAGTAAATACAATGTCTCCAGTAATATAAAACAATACTTGTCTATTTTTTCTTCTTAAATAAATATTTATTACATTTATTTAAGTAGGTACCACCAGAGTATAATTTCATAAGTGTCTCCAGGTAGTGATTGATACAATTTTAATACATTGTTATACCCAGAAATAACTTAGTTATTATTGTTACTGGATTTAAGACTTATCACAATAACTTAATATTATATTCGTTTGATTTAAAATTAATAATTTAGAAAATTGTGTGCTATAATTTTATTTCGATGTACACTATATTTTAATCTATATTCTAATTACTTAAAAATTCTATCTTCCATTGGTAATACATGGTAATTAATCTTACAATGGTAAGAGAAAAAAGTTGCTGATTGAGACTTTTGGACAATTTTTTCTACATAAATAAGTGTATACAGAAAAATAAAAATAAACATCATTGTATAATCATCTAAAAAATTAACAATAATTCATTATATCTAGTAAATATAATTAGTTATAACCTGTATCGTGTTGCCTCTGAATAGTAACAATTGAAACAAAATACAAAAAATTCATGTTGGGTTTTGAACTAGTAACATTTTCTCCCAGTGACTTCGGTTGTTCCACTAGACTACGATATTCGCGTCGGCACGGGATGATATGTTATAAGTTAAATATATTATATTTAACATAAAATGTGCAAATACTACATTTTCAAAATAGATTATTTATATATCTATTTATGGGTACAGATTTTAGTTTGTACCATCGTACTCAGCGTCAAAAAATGCCGGACATACTTCGTACGATGGGTGTTCTTCGCATGACGGGTGGATTGAATTTTAAAGAAACGATAAATCATTTCTTCAATAAAACGATTTTGAACGAGGGAAGTTAATAATATAAAAAATAAATGAAAATAAAAAAATGTTAGAAAAATGTTCAAAATTTTTTTTTTCACATTTTCAAAATTTTCTTGCGCCAAGATCTTTTTATTATGATTTTCTATCTATATTTAAATTTTCATATAGTTCGAATGAAAAAATGATGGTTTCCGAGTCGTTTTTATCAAATTTTGGGTAGTTTTTTCCAAAAAAAAAAAATTGAAGAATTGATAAATTCAAAAAATGACCCCTCTAAAGTACAATTTAGAGGCAAATCTGGTTTCAAAAAGTTACTGATCGAAAATTTTGGACAAGTATTTCCATACGAAAAGTTGTACACAGAAAAAAAAATAATAAAATAAACATCATTGTAAAAACACTAACTTCTTCACTTCATTCAGAATCTAATATACATAATATAACATAAAAAACATTGCCAATATTTTAGTTTTTCCATAAACTATAGAAATATCCCGCAATTCCAAGATAAGAAGAAGGTACACAATTTCAAACTATTTATGAACATTTAACACTTTAGATTCTGAGCGGACCGAAGAACCTTATGATTTTACGATTTTACAATGATGTTTATTATTTTTTTTCTCTGTTTCTGGAAACACTTTTTCGTATAGAAATACATGTCTAAAAGTTTCGATCAGTATCTCTAATCTTTATAGATACGAACTTACACCCAGATGGGTTTTTTTGAGTTTATATTCAAATAAATAAACTTCACTATCCCCTATCCATAATTCATTGTTCAGGACTTTATACAATCGCAAAAAAATGAATTAATTTTGTTATTCCGGTTGAATTTCGACACTTAGTGATATTAGTACTTATTATTACGTATTTATTATTATACTGTGTTGATCATTTACACGAATAATGAATTGCATAATATGTATAATTCTGTTACTAAATAACAATTGTTACATATAATGACATTTGCTTTTATTGTATATCATTTGAAGCTCCACTCAGAATCGTTTTATTGAAGAAATTATTTATAATTTCTTTAAAATTCAACATACTCAACAAGAGTATACCACCCGAGATGCGAAGAATACTCATGGTGCGAAGTAAATCCAGTTTTTTTATTTTTAAATTTCCAATAGTATATTCAATTTACAATTTTATTCACATATTATAATACTATAATATTTTCTCCCCAGTTCCCTTATTACGTACAACATTATAGCATTGGACATTTTAGGTCTTTTACCTAGAGTAAAATATACTTAATATACAATGCTAATTTATCACACCGAATTAAATTTAACAAGTTACTTATCCAATAATCATACTTAAATATAAAAATATGTTTAGACCGGAAAAATGTATCCACCCATGTAACATTGTTTGGGGCAATTGTCCCCGAAAAATACGTTTGTGACGCCACTGGTGTTCACCCCCACTTTTTGCCGTAAAAATGCAAAAATTGGAATTTTTTTTTAAATTTTCAAGTTTCTATAAAAGCCATGTTTTTCATATCTCATATTTTCTAAGTCACTTCAAGGATATCCTGCGTAGATACAAATTTTTGTTTTAACAACCCCCTACTTTAACTGTGGAATTTTATTCGGGTTATTTTTCTGTGAATATTGATGTATTGAAATCAAAATTTGAACGAGTAGTTTCCAAAATATTCAAATGTAAATATTAAGGAAAATAGTATTTTGGACACAATATTATTTGATTAATTAGGTACCAATTAGTCAATTAATTAGTTATGTCATATCTCATTTACTTATATTTGCTATTGTAAAATAATAAGTTACACAGTACGATTTATCTAATTACTTCTGATTAAAGATTAATTGTGTACATTCATAATATTTATGTTCAACATAAGTACCTAATTAGCAAAATATTATGACGTGTCCAATACACTATTTTCCTTAATATTTACATTTGAATATTTCAAAAACTACTCGTTAAAATTTTGATTTCAATATATCAAAATTCACAGAAAAATAACCTGAATAATATTCCGTTGTTAAATAAGGGGTTGTCAATTGAAAAACGAAAGTTTGTATCTCCTCAGGACATCCTTAAGGTGACATGGAAAAAATGAATTATGGAAATCATGACTTTTTTAGTATATTTATTTTTTTGAATTTTTACGGCAAAAAGTGGGGGTGAGCACATTTAAAAAATTACCCTGTATATTTAATATTGAATATAGGATTAAAGGTGAAATACAGAGAACACGCTGAACACAACCAAAATGGTGTGTCGATATGCTGTTTTAAAATCAAAATACAATTCGGGTATTAATCAAAATTCATTTTCGGTTACCTATGGTTAACTTGGGTATCACGTAGGAAACATATTTTAAAGGTTTTTAGGAGTTCAGGTTAATTATGATGCACTACATTGAATTAGCATAAAAAATGTCTTGCTCTTTTTAATATATTTCGCAAATCACCCACTATATAGTTAATAATCGTTTTTTGTAAAAATTACAAAAAAATTATAAATAATCGTGTGTTGTACAAATAGTCAGGGACTGGAACCTATTGGGTTTTTGGGTTCCAGTTTCGGTTTCGGCTATTCAACTATTTTTTTTTAAGGGTACTGGTTACGGTTCCTGTTGTGTATATCTATTAATTTTAGTTAATACCTGTTTTTAGAGAAAAAAGTTTGATACTGATCACTGTTATAGATGGGTAGGTTGGCATGGGCGTAACTAGGATTAATTAGAAAGGGAGGCTACAGCCCTGACTCAAGAGAATATATAAAAAAAAAAAGAAATACTTAGCTTGAAGGTCAATTTTAGATTCTGAATGAAGTAAAGAAACTAGTGTTTTTGCAATGATGCTTAATTAATACTATTTTGTTTGTATACACTTTTTCTTATAGAAATGCTTTTGTAATAAAATTCTGTAAATGTAAAAAAATATTTTTGGAATTTTTTTTTTAACACTATTTTTTCCAAATAATTTTTTTTCCTGTTCTCAGTTAGTAATGGGATATAAAATTAGCCGAATAAAGTATAAAGAAAACAACAAATAGAGTAATTAAGTTTTTTCGGCTCACTGGACCATACCCAATGGCTTAATCTAATCAGGTTTCTCTAATTTGTATACTCATATATTGTAGTTTTATGGTTTAAAACTGTTAATTAAATTAATGTATTATAATATTGCTTCGACAGTAAAGATTTTGAAGTGAAAATGAATATTCGAATACTAAATAAGAAATAGACTTCTGACAAAATTTGGAAAAAAAGGAATCAGGGAAGATAGATATAGGTATTTCTTCAGTCTTTCTCCAAATTCTTCACAAGGTTAGATTCAAACTTAACAGCTGTTTTTATTCAAAAAACTTTATGTGTGGTGCAGTGGATTATATTTACAATTTGATAGGAACTTAAAGGGAATGTATCAAACAAGTCACCTTGTTTTGGAAATGGCGAATTTGATATGACTTACACTAACTCTTTTTGACGTACCGATGTTTTGAAATTTCAAGCCGGACAAAAACCAGGGTAATAGCTGCTGCACAAAAATTTTGGCATAGGTATACAGGGTAAAAAACGTTTTTTTTTTTTTTTAAAAAAAAAAAGCTTTTCTGGTTTTTACACCCTGTGGCACCATAGTTTTTTATGAATAAGTGATAATTAAAAAATGACGACGGTCGCTGGTGGGCGTATAATTTTTATTTCCGGTCGGCTCTCAATTCGTTATTGTGGCCCGTCAGTTCAAAAATATCGCCTGCCCCCCCCCCACGTCGGAGGCTGGAGTTTAATTTGTCGTGCCTTATACCGTGTACGATTTTTTCTCGAATTCAAAGCGTTATCGTATTACAATAAGTGTACAAATATAGTTTTATTTTTTGACAATGTCGTATTGTGGTGCGCATAATATACGGTGTACCTACACGACAACGACGGTGTACCTACATAATAATAATAATAATAATAATAATATAATGCACTCGTGTTGAAACGCAGGCGTCACGGCCTGGTACACGTGGTGCGATGGCAAGAGACGCAGGCACGATGTGAGGTATATAATATAACGTCAGCTGGCAGCCGCCGCGGTCTACGAGACGAAAAATCATTTGCATAACAATATCGTTGAAACACAGCGGAATAATAGTAATAATAATATAACAATAATAATAATAATAATAATAATAATAATAGTGGTATTAAAATATTATTTCGAAAACGTACCTACTACTGGCGGCGGTAAGCACTCCATCTGTGTTTTATTATTATTAAAATAGGTATTTCTCGTCCATCCGAAATAGTTTCGCTGTAACTCGCCGCGCACCGCCACCGTCGCGTCCTAACCGTCGTCGTCGTCCCGCGCGTCGCGTCTACACTCAGTGCGTTCGTTTCGCACATTGCGCGCGTGCGTCGACCGTTACGCGTTTTCCGTGGTAGTCGCCTTTTCGTTATCGCTGTGCGTTTTTCCGTTCGTCCACGTGTGTTGTTGCTAGCTGTTGTCATCGCTGTGTCGTCCGAGAAGGGCCATGTGACCATTTTTTTTTTTTTCTCCTCGCCTCGATTCGTTATTTGGCCGTCGTTCCGTTTATTATCATTTTTTTTGTTTTTTTTTGCGGAAGTCTATTTTTACCCGCTGCATTCCAGCCGTTGCCGGACGCCGCTGGAGCACTCTTGGCCTAGTTTCAAGAAAAATAAAGGCGAACAGTGTCGTCGTGCACACGTAATTATAAATCGCTCGCGCCAAAGGTCGACCGTCGCGTTGTGTAGTGGTTAGTAGGTGTCGTTTCCTCGTCGCGCAGTCTGCAGCTGTCGTCCGCCATTGTCCGTGAAACGCGCCGACGACGCGACCGCTGCGAAATGGAGAAGATGGCCCACCAATACCTGTCCGGATCGTTCGACGGTCTGTCGGCCGGTGGCAGAGGCGGCGGCGGCGGCGGGTCCGCTGACCTGCATCAGTTTTTTAAAAGCTCGTTTGCCAAATCCATGGCAATGGAGACGACCAAGTCGCTGAACTTCGATTTGAACTTGACCGGTGACAGTGACGACTGCGGCGGCGATCTATACCGCCATCGGTTCAACACGATTGGATCACAGCGTCAGGTTAGTGGAAAAATTTAACAAAAAAAAAATGTCCATCCTAAAATGTGCTCTAATTTTACTCGGCTTTTTGGTTTTCCCCATTGTGACTTGCCATGTCTTATAAAGTAGCTATAACTTTTGGTAGGTTCTAGTGCGGTACTAGGTGCGATAATAATGGATAAACTCCGGCGTTTAAACTAGTACTTGCAGCTCAACTTGCAGGCTGTATTTTTATTGTTTCGTTCTTTAAACGAATAATAGGTATAGTAAAATTTTAAGTTACGTTGAACATAATTTTACCGTTTAGATACCTACCTAGGTTTTAAAGTTAAAATACTTGCCGATATTTACCTACAAATTTAATGAAAAGAATGTTTCTAAGGGACTGGGGCACTAGGCTATACTTACCGATCGTTTTTGGTAAAATATTGTTCGACAAAGAAGTTACGACTAGGTCTCGGAGGTCTAGGGCTAGGTACTTAAACTTTTAAAATTCGAAAATATGTCACCTTTTTTTCGAATAATATTTTACTCGATATTTTATGAAAATAGTGTGACATTCTTTCGAAAATATTCTCTTATATTATATATTAGGTGTTGTAAGCTCAAAAATCAACCTTAACTTCGCAATTGATGTTCTGCGAAGCGTAATTATTTATGTGAATTTGTAATAGGTACCTATTGTTCATTAGATAGACCAAGATAACAAATAATGTGGGTACAATGTCCTCCTAATGGAAATAGCGAGGAAATAGGTAAGGTATCAACTGTAGGTATATTTGTTTCTTTCGTCTTTTATACATATTTTTGCGACATTTTCACCTCATCTACGTTGTAGGTACTTAAGCTATGAAATACTTACTAAATATTATTGTTTATATTATGTTCATTACGATTCGGTATTATTCCCTTGATCCAACATTCTCAAGGGTGTTCTCCGTACATTTAGGTATTACTTAGTATTACCTATATTATACCACGCCACCTTAGTTATGTTATTTATAGTGGTGATCAGATGTACTTTTTACAGTACAGTAGATAGGAACTTGTTTTTGCTGCGTTGTTCGAGAGTTAACAATAGCATCGAGTAAGTTTGCATATTTTATTATTTTTACAGGCAATTAGGTAGGTACCTAAATAATTTATTAGATTACTTATTTGTTCTTATGTTATTATTTGACCCAATGTATTGGTACTTATTTTCTACAATATATATTTTTCATCTTACCTAGTCATAGTATTACTATTCTCACAATACCCGAGACAATACCTACTGTTCCATCACTAGTATTTGTAGGTACTAGACGGTACTGGTATGTTTATATATACCCAACCAATAGTAACTAGATACTACTCGAGATACTACTTATAGCAAAATCAAGATAGATAGGTAGGTACGTAGAACGTCTGATATATATATATATATATATTATGATGTTCAGTAAGTTTAGAACTTTAACACATAGTATAAAATTTAAGAGAAGAGTAATTTTGTGATCTTGACATAATTTTTGAAAAATATATCACTCGACAAAGAAATTACGACTACGTATTTAAAAAATATAAAACTGAAGTAACTGCTTTGTCTGGCTTTGTTAGATGATAGGTAATCGACAAAAATATTGTGTTTTTCCTCGTGTTTTTCTCTTTAAATTGGTAATAAATATACCTATGCTTATTTTTAAATTAAACATTAATGCCATTGATAGGTATAATCGAAGATATAGTATAAGTTCCTGTCGTGATTTTGCCTGAGTTTTTGCTATATTGTCGTCTAATTATATAAGATAACAAAACTTGTGTTGACATACTCTTAACCTTGTAACGAAATTATAATTTCAAATATTTACTATTAGGTATCTAGTGAATAGTGGTTAGTAGATAATAGTATAACAGATAGATTATTTTTGTACCTATTTCTTAAATTAATTTTGTATTTAATCCTGATGAATTCTTTCAAGAGATATTATAGCTATTAGCTACATATACCAAAATTATACCTAACTTACCTACTTAATACATATATTAGGTAAGTGGTTTATAATTTAAACATTAAATAGTTTCCCAGTTCTTATCATCCAAATTTGTCGATTTTGTGTGTTAATTAAAAACACAAAAATTTTTATGCAATAACATAATAACGAGCATAATAATTATTAAAGGATTAGGTATTAATAATTAGTTTTAAATAATAGGCACATATTCTACGAATAAAACTAAAATTAAAGCAATAGTATACAGGGTGTTTTAGTATGATTGGACCTAGGATTTGACCTTGGATTTGACAAATGCGATAGGTAATTTTTGTTCTATTAATAATTTTTAGTTTTTTTTTTTTTGAAAATTATTAATACAGAATTGCACTATAATAGTAACGCAAACATTTTTTTCCTTTTTAGACCCTAATTTTCAAATTTGGAATTTCATATTATAATTTTAGAAAAAATTCAAAATAGCAATTTTGTAAATCTGAATTTTAGAAAAATATTGATGCTTAAATTTCTAATAAAGGTTAATCCTTTCATTTTCTATGATTTTTTTTTAAGTTTATGAATAATTTAATAATTTTGTCAACTATTACGGCATAATAATCGTAATATTATGACGTCATTTGGTGATAGTATGATTTATTTAACGATATTACCTCGGATATTACTAATAGTATATTGCCCCGGTCTGCAAATTTTTAGGGGTGATAATTTTTTGAGGGTGAAAACTTAAGATTTGATGCCCTCTTTGAAGTTTTCTCATGCATCATAATTTTTTGGAAGAACGATTTTTAAAGAAATTTATTAATGAAAATGATTCATAATAAATAATAGTAGGTACTAGGTAGGTAATATTACCTTTAGTTACCTATAAAAATTTACATATTTTTGGCGTTAGAAATAGATTAGGTTCTGATCGGCGCAAAGCTTATGATTTTACAATAATGTTATCTCGAATGTTATTTTTTTCTTTCTGTGGAAACTTTTTCGTCAAGAAATAGGTACTAGTCTAAAAGTTTCGTTCAGCGAATTTATAGATTCAAAATCACACTCAGATAGTATTTTAGAGAGGCCATTTCTCAATACTTTTTCAGGGACTTTTTCTATGCTTAAAGAGAACTTAGAGATAATATTCATTATATGGAGAGAAAATGTTATAGATTCAGCAAAACCTACTCACTTTACTCTCGTCATTACCATAAGTAATAACGATAACCAGGAATACCATAACCATAAGAGAGGTGATTAGTATTCTGAAAACCAAAGTATCCCAGAGGCATATTATAACAGATCGTTCAAGTCACTCCTTAAAATTAAATTGTATTTTTGTTTGAATAAAGGTTACCTAGATTCTTACAATTTTTTAATATTCATAAATTTTCGAGTGAGTTTGATTTTTGAAAATTGAGGAAAGAAATCTATACAATGAGTAGTAGCCTGCTCAATGTTGAATGTCGAATTCGTATTGGTTTCTCAAAATGCCAGAATCTATCAAATGGGTAATTTTTATTCTACCTATATTTTACTGTAACTCTTGTAAAAGATCGAGACAACAAATATCCGGTACTCAGTCTCCTTATATAGGTACTTACAAAATTCTCGAAAATACCACAGGAGAGGTTTAAAAATATTTTTTTTTTTTGTTGTATATATTCGAACAATTTTTGCATTACGTCGGCATATATTAACGATGACTGACCAGGTGGTTCATTACTGTAATTAGTTATTACTGCCTGTTGGTACTCTGGAGGTAACACGCCTTGGCCCCAACGATATCGATTAACTTATCCATCCGAAAGCAAGAACAGGCTTCACGGGTAGTTACTAATTCGCTGTGCACGACTGATGAATGACGGCGATGATCATTGCAGTTGGTCTGAGTCGCGGTTCGCGATTTGTTGTGTCTAGTATTAGGTACGTACACAAGGGGATACCGGTTGCTATGGTATTAATAATATTTTCTAGTTGGATCGCCGTAACAAATAAAAACCTAGACACAGTAACATGCAGTTTTAATTCGGTATCGTGTAGCGATGGCTTTGCACTTTGCAATTAATTGAAAGATAAAATTTAATTTCTTACGAGCACCGATCGCGATCACCGAAAAACTTTTGTGTGATATCTAAATCTGTAATGCATTTTACCCGGTCATAAAATAGATAATAATATATAATACATTAATATCTATTTGTGTTTTATCATAAAAAGTCGAATGGAATAAACATCCGTTTTCCTATTTCTACTTGGATGTGTGTTGTGTATAATATATTATTCTTTCCTATTCAACTGTTTCTCATCAATAATAAGCCGATTCCAGTTTGACTTGATGTCGAACACCATTCTCGTATTTTGACTATAAATATTATTATATACTCGTGTTATGGTTAGTTGCATTTCATGAGTCACAGTTATTTACTCTCGTCGAAACGCTTCTTTCCTAAACATTTCGTTTTGATTAATCACGTCTTTAAAGACATGATTTCATTTTGTTTACTTAATACCTCGCTTAATACCTAATGTGTAAATAATTATATTATTACATATTTATAATATGATGTTTTATTTACAAATGATTCATGTAAATTATTTAGCTCGTTATTTAGTTTTTGTAATCTGTATAATTTTATCGATAACAACCTGTGTATTAAAATGCACATTTATGAAGATTTTATGTTGATTAATATTAATTTATTACGTAAATCAGAATTTAGTTGTTTTGGTGCTTAAAATGTTAGGTAGGTATAATGTATAAGTACTTAATTCCAATGATAATTAAATGAAGAAAAGGGGTTTTCATTTTTACTAAGATTTTTATGGATTATAATTTAGGTATAACAGAGCCATAAAAAGCTTGATTTTTTTGGCCATGTATCATATAAAACAGGTTTAATTTTTTAAACTATTAGGCAACGGCAAAGTACCTAGGTATTTATATAACAGGTAATAAGTAATATTTATCCTTATTTATCAGTTATCACTAATAACTATAATAGTAGTTTTACTTACATAAGTACCTGTGCCAGTATTTTTAGTAAAAAGCTGAGTAAAAAGTCTAGTTTGGTATTATAGGTGGTCAATTTATCGCGGATAACAGTTTTCATTGTTAGCCAAGTTTATTGTTTGTTTAAAAAATGAAAAATACAAGATGATTTATAAATTTAATAAAACTTTAATTTTTGAAGGTACGTACATAAAAATAATTTGAAAAATAATGTACCTACCTTATCTACTTTGTATACTGCATTAAAAACACAATTATATTATAAAAAGCCAGGCATACTGCGCACAATTCTTCGCTCCTCGGGTAGGATTTTGTGGGTGTGTTCAATTTTAAAGGTACAATAAATTCGAGAATAAATTATTCCTTCAATAAAACGATTCTGAACAGAGCTTCAGTTTATAATATAAGATAATTTTATTTAAACATTATGAAGTTTATTAATATACCTAACAAAAAAAATACATTGTACTCTGCCAGTTTTATATAGGTACCACTATTAACTGAAAACAGGGGATAAACATTTTTGGTGAGAAATTTTTTTTTTCAAAATTTTCCTTCACCATAATATTTTCTAAATTATTGTCTGTTTATATTTAAGCGAGTGTTAAAATTTTTATAAAGTTTGGACATAAAAAAGTTTTAAACATGTTTTTGTCAAATTTTGGATAGTTTTTCTCAAATTTGGAAAAGTTACTAATGATAATTTTTAAAAATGACTCATAAGTACCTACCTAATTGAGGTGAACTATGATTCAAAAAGTTGCTAGTCACGATAAATTGAAGACCAGGAATTGTCGTACGATGAATAATTAACATATAACTATTATAGGTACTTCCTGCCTATTTTGTAAATTAGCTAGCTTAATTTTCACAAGTTTTCAAATTCTTAAGAGTAATATTTCATTGAAATTCGAGTAATGAAGTAGGCGAGTTGTTATTAGCTAATATTCCTTAATATTTTAATTGTATTCACTCTACGTTTTGTTAAATATCTATGTATGATATTAATATCCCATAGATATAGTCTACATCGAAGTCAACATTAAATTTACATACAGAAAAATATTTTGTGACTATTATTATACTACCTATATTTTAAATTTTACCGAAGTGTATTTCTGTTTTTTTACGATAAAAACTTATTTTATAATTATAAACTTACAGTTAAACCTGTGATTTTCCTCAGTTCGTTGAGAAATGTGTTAAATCGATGAAAAGAATGCATAGGTAGATATAAGTTTGTTGTTGTCATAATTTATTCAAAAGCATTCATATACCCAATACCGCGTGCCCTCGTATATGCGCGTATCTAATTGTATAAAAATTAATTAGTATTTCCTCGAGTATTTCGTTTCTTTGCATCAACTATTTTTTGTATTATATCATACTGCCTATTGATGTCTATAGACTAATTAGATTTTTCTATTGTTAATGTTTAAATAGTTTTTTTTTATGAAGTTTATAACTAACAAGTCTTAACGTACGTGAGCATTCGTTTAAAAATTCATACTTTATGATCACCAGAATGGTGAACCATGAGGTCTTGAATTAGAAAGTACATGGAGTGTAACGGCTTAAAGGTCAATTTTGTATTCTGTTATTGTGTCAAAAAAAGTTAACTGCGTAACTGTGATATGGGCACTTAGATACAATTATAAAGAAAAAAAAATGGTATTTTTCTAGCTTGTAGATAGTCTCGTAGATAGTTCTTCGGATAGTTCCATTACTTGCCGACGACGTATTAACACAAGTATCTACTTGGAAAAAATAAAATCCATTTAGTTGCCAAGTTGTGCAGTTGCCCATGTAATACAGGTATACATCAAATGCGAGATTAAATTTATAAACCTGTTGTATTTTGTACCTCAAAGTACCTTAGCACACTGCTTGGAATATAATAGTTTCCAGAATGCAAATGCGAAGATTTAGGATTATAAATATAATGAAATTAACTAAAGTTCTAAATAATATCTAACACTTATAGACATTAAATACAATTTTCAATATTCATATTGTGTGATATAAAGTGCTGGATTTTTTTGACGTGTATCGTCCATAATATCTTAATTTGTATCCTTACAGAATAAAGATAAATGTAAACCTCAATGTAAACTGTATAAATATCTATTCAATACTTATCGCCTAAATAGATATAGGTACTTACTAATAATTTATTCCGAATATTTTGATAAAATGTGAGAGTAAATTTTTTTTTGAATTTCAAAAATAATAAAATAATACAATTTACGACGAAAATCAATGCAAGAATTTATTTTATTTGTTCTTAAATTAATGTCTTGTACAATTAATGCACTTGATTTAATAGAAATCCAGATTTGAGTCCATGATATAAAATGTATTCATCTAATTTATGTAAGGTATATATGTCACTACAGTGGCGTATTTACAAGGGGGTGAGGGTTAGATTTCCTCCTTGACTTTATTTATGGCTCCATTTTATATTGGAATTTGTTCGATTCGCGAAATGCAATAGAAGAGAGAACGAATGAAAATTATTACCATAAAAAATTATTATAATATTTTATTATTTTAGATTCTAAGAGGAGAGAAAGAGCTATAGTTTTATATTGATATTGATTTACTTTTATTTTTCTGGAAATACTTTTTCTAATTGAAATTGTTCCTAGATTAGTACGTTTATTCTATATTTACTGTAGATAATTGCTTAAAGTAAAGTAAAGTAAAGTAAAGTAAAGTAAAGCAAAGATAAGTAAAGTATAGACAAGAAAACCGGACATACTTCGCACAATGGGTATTCTTCGCGCCTCGGATCAGTCACTCATTATGGGTGTGTTAAAAATTACGGCTATTATTGTTCTTTATATATTTAACATACTTGGCTAAGAATTGTATTATTGAAGAAATGATTTATCGTTAAAAATCGTTTAAAATTCATCACACCCACCAAGAGTAACTGACCCGAGAAGCTATTAATAGTATTAATACTCATGGTGCGAAGTATGTCCGACTTTCTTGTCTATACTTTACTTATTTTCGCTTTGCTTTACTTTACTTTATTTTTTAATTTAGAAACAGAATAAAATAATAATAATAATCAGATTGTTACATGACTTGGGCCACTTGGGCAAACATATTGTCATTAACATAATTTTCTTAATAAAGAGAAACACGAGGGTAGGTTTTATTTCTTCAATAAAATCCTGGAACTTTAAAACAATTTTGTGGTAAAAACTAATTCATTACATCTTTTTATAACGTGTAAGTAAACTATACACTATACATCAAAATACTTTTGTCCAGTAGCTAATATATAAAAATATAATTTTGAACTCAAACAAATTATGGTATGAAACACTTTTATAGTATTTCAAGTTTTTCGATTTGATTAGACTGAGACGAATTTCTGACCAAATTTCAAACTTGCAAACTTGGTCTATTTGTTTTAATTTCCTCATCATACGTAGCATATTTAAAATCAACTTAAGATAAAACACGATGCGAGTACATTTTTTAATAGAATTTTATATTATTATAATTCTCATAAAATTATAATATTTGTAATAGGTCATAATAATACTGTATACATTTTTACAGTAATTGATAATTGTATAGGTACCTATTATATACTTTTATTCTTATTAAATAAAGAGGGTCAACAAAAAATTAATTTCCATAATCCCTCCTTCGGCCCACCCCTTTGATAAAATGTTAAATACGCCACTGTGTCACTATAATTGATATTATGTGAAAAATTTTAATTCCTGTATTTCGAGTTAGGACGTCGTTGGGTACCTGTATAATTTGTTTTGGGTATAATAATTTTAACATAATTATTTTTATTTCTATATTGATAACATTTCATTTACTTAAATTTTTTTCCTTGATATTATCATGTTTACATGCATATCTAATTTTACCTGGGTTGTACTTGCTATTATTACATTTTAAACTACCGATCGAGAAAACTTCCCATACCTATTACATAATTTACATGTACAGCTTTTAATAAAATATAGCTAGGTACCTATATACCTATTATTTAATTTTTAATAGTGTATATGTGTTTTAAATAAACACTTAAAAACTAAAAATTATGTGCATTGATATGTGTTTATAAATTATAATAGGCACTATATAATTAATATTAAAATGTTGTTGATCCTTTCTATTGTTATTAAGTACTAGGTAATTACTGATTAATATAGATTCATATATAGGTGTTTAATAAATAATGGATGATTGATAGTGTTTAATGGTTGTCCATACAAATTTTGAAAATAATTTGATTTTTAATTCACTGTTTTATTTAAGCGCGTTGAGTATTATTTTTTTGTCGAATACATATTTTGATATCAACAATCAGTTACATTATTTATGTAGTTTATTCGTTTACAAGTGTATTTTGATGTTGTTTAATCACTATTTTATACTCACGTGTTCTTGAATTATTTTTACTCTGCTGCACTAGGGTCAAATATAACTTTTAGGCTAATGACCCGAGAATTAAAGCCAAAAGTCTATCCAATACACTTTAATGTATATATGTATAAATTATAGTTGACATTTGATAATACTATTTGAACTATTATTAATATTATTTAAACTAACAGGTATTGAATTACGACAGGAAAGTTCTCTAGTAACAAGAATCAATCTTGATAAAAAAATTGAGGTGAAAATTATTATTCTTTAAATACACGAATTCTTAAATTTATGGCACCACACGACAATAAAATTAATTAGGTTGGTAGATGGAAGTATGTTGTTCCTTTTGATATAAATGTGTGACAAACTGGTAAGAATAGTGAGCAATATACCTTTATCGAGCAATTTGATTTATGACCATAGTTATTTATGCGATACCAAGACAATATATTACGAAGTCTGCTCAAATAAACGTTGATCATGTGTTTCATATTATTTTCAATCATAGACATTATAATACTACTTGACTATATTATATTCCTTATGGTTTCAATACAAGTTTATGTTTTTCATTACATTACATTAAATTTAAAAGAACGTGTCTGTAGAATTTCTTATTTTATGTATGATTTGAATTTAGGAAAACTAACGACTTTAATCGTTTATTTAGTTCAGAGGTTCCCAAACATTTTGTCCCGTAGACCACTTGTAAATTTTTTCTGTTTTTCGTAGGCCCTCTAATATTGCATTTTACAAATTCATTACTTATTTTTGAGAGCTAATAGGAAGTTACTCACTTGTATGTAGTTATTTTGTGGAGGGAAAAATTTTAAAATAAAATATAAGTGAAGTTTGTTTTCATTCGTACATTTATTAGTTCAATTATATCAATTTTAGATAGAAAATTATAGAAAATGCAATCTAAATCTTGTTATATTATAAGTAAAATAAATATACGAAAAATCAAATAATTTTAATGAGAGGAATGGACCTTATCATTTGATAGTGCAATAGTACATTTACAATATTTGGCTATGAAATTAATTAGGTTTAACCTTAAATCCCTGCTACCGGTGGTATCTCATCTGTCTTTTTTTATTAATTATTTATATTTTTTGTACCTATGTAAAAAAATTGGCAACCGTCAGAATTTAAACCTACTTACTTATAATTATTAACAGTAGATCTATGCAAACATTTTACGCATACACGTGCCACCATTAAAGGATTCATTAGTTGTTATCGATAATATATTTTATTATTCACATTGCGACAATACGCACATTTTTGAATTTTTGTTAATACATTTTGTAGACCACTGTTTGCATCTCATCCACCCCCAATTTATTTTTTCGCTAATTTTGACTCCGGGGGGGGTCGATATAGACTATTTTGAGAACGTCTTATTTAGTGTTTTATTTACATTATTCGAATAAGAAATAAAATAAACACAAAAAATACATAAGTGATCTAATTGCTTAGTAGGAATATGTATACAGTGAAAACTTTGGTGAAACGTGTGTAATCTATATAGTGGACAGCCACGAGACTTAAGAAATGTCCACTATATGGGGCTGCTTTCGGCTAAAGAAAATTAGTTTAACACGTACAGTGTATATTATGCATATTAAAATTGGTATTATTTCTAAGTTGTATAATTTTTCATTTTTCGAATTGGAAAATCATAAAGATGAGATAAAAATGAACTAAATGCATAAAAGATAAAATTTGTAGTATTTTTATAACTTAAGAATTTGAGGGTTGCCACAATTTTGTACATGTACTCGTATTATGTCCATTTATGAGAGGTTATTTTTAATTTTGGTACCAGTTTTTAGTGTTCACGTCCACTATTAGAAATATCCACTATTGAAAGGTGTTCATTAATAGAGGTTTCACTGTATTTCGGAATGAGTTGTAATATTTTCATTTTTGTAATGTTTCATCTACAAACTGTACAAACGTTTATTGTTATAAACAATAACTAAAAGTGATATGCGTTTAGACGATTTTATCAGTGGTAATAAACTACTATAATGTAATAAGAATTTATATGGAGCGCGACACGCGGTTTGGTTTTGCATTTCGGGCGGAACGCGCGCGGGAAACGGTTTATAACAAAAAATTCATATTCCGCTATTTATTACTCGCTGTCAAAATGTCGACCGGCCTCATTAAAATCGTTAGTATAACATCGCATTACCAATGTGCGTTGTTGTTGTTGTTAAACTCTCTTCACAAATCGCTTTCAGTGGGGCCGCCGCCTTAGCTTGAGGATAATAAATAATTAAAATACTAATTTTAGTTTGCATCAATTGTTCAACTGTTGTTCATATTTCCCACGTTAGTTTAGGCAAACTTACACGGCTCGGGCAATGTGTGTGTGTGTAGGGTTTGTAGCATCAAAATCAAGTATAGGACCAGAATTCCCGGGCCATTAACACTTATCCAGGTTATTACTCTTTGCCCCGAACACGATTACACAGATAAATACTATGAATGGAAGAATTTGAAAAAATAGACAATAGTTAATAATAATTATGAAATGCCCACATATAAAAATGGAGATAAAAATATTTTATCAAATAAATAAAATAGATAAATAATAGATAGTAATATTAGATAGATAAAATGTCTTTATTTCACATTTTCCGTCTATTTATTACATAATATTTAATAAATATAGTAATCGAATTGGGAATTCTCATTTATTTCTGGTTTGTTCATTGATTAATTTTTTTCAAATGTTTTATATTTTGGAGTTTAATTTTCTTATATTTTTGGTAATCTTATATTCATATGGAATTAAAAAAAAGCCATAGCTATATATAAGTACGAGAGTTATAATACTAATTACACGTACCCGTAACTCGAAATCATCATGAAATAATTTTGGGTTACTTATTACTAAAATACGTAATCAAACATGTTTCTAAAAAAAAATACTGCTGTTTCCGGACTGCGGTCATCAACGTTAGCTAGCAACGTTTACAATATTCTTATTCACATTCCATGGGAAATTTGGACTAAAAAAATATCTTTGAACGCATCTATAGATGAAAATTGTTTATAACCAAACATAATTCCAAGACACAAAGAATATGATAAGTCAAATATGTATAATGAATTATAATCGTCTGGTAATATTACTTTGTGATTCGTTAAGGTTATCTCTTTCTCACGAATACACGACTACAATTGAGAAGATCCTGCTATTATGGCAAAGCTAAAATATGTGTGCCTAAAATACGTCATTTTATAGATAGTTAATAAGTAAATGAAGTGTATACTTATGTATATTATAATTTATTAAATTGAGTAATAATTAATCATTTAATAATACCCAACAATTTCGATACACGTTCTCGAGGTCTATATAGATTATAGATAATTTGTTGTTGAGCGATTAACGAAAATTAGTACGCAGGTCTAAGTAGGGGTGTCTTTCAGGTTCCATCTTTCTAGGTACATTTCAAAAATTAAATAAATGAATGATTAATTTTGTATACCTGATTCATTTCCATTATTATGCCGTTTGAATTGTTCGAATGTCTATATTGACCATCATGTTATATCGAAAACTGTTCGATAGTTTTCTTTTTTTAATTTTCATGCTAAATATACTTTCGTTCCCATTTTAATTATTGTGTTTGATTAATTAGACCATAAAATTATCTTGGTTTTTATTATGTTCAACGTGTTTTGTGATCACGACGTGCGGGCTTCGCAGAGTTACTGACGCGTCCTCTCCTCTAAAATACATAGTTACCTATTTGCAGTATTCGTTTCCACGATAATTTCCTATGTAATGCCCGTATATTATACAATTTTCTCTAGTGCGCGCATGATTTAAAAATATATGTAATGACATACAAATGGATTGTTGATGAAATGTGAATATTACGTCAGTTGAAAAAACTCGGGAAAAAAAACTGCAGTTAATACTCAATTCGTCTTTATTATTGTAGGTAGAATATTATTTCCGTTATTGAAATTATTTTGTAATAATAGTTTAAATAACTTTCTCCGTCAAAACTAGCAACACGTAGTGGTGTTATTATCATTCAGGTTTCGTGTTGTACAATTCTAAATTTTGTTGTTGACAGCATATTTTAAGTCTAAATTAGTAGTATCCTTAATTTGTCAGGTACCTAATGAATTGGATTCGATTTATTATGTAAGAAATCTTTTGTTTTTAAAAATACTGGTTGGTATGTAATACTCTAGGTAATACCTCTTGTTGTAAAAAAAAAAAGACATCTCCATTTCAACAAATGTATTTTAAGATGCTCAAGCACAGTATTGTAAAGTTCCCGTTTATAGAACTGTATTTATGTTTTCTGACTAATAATAAAAATTTCGTGATTTTTAGATGAACAGAAGAAATGTCCAAAGATCGGAATTGACTGAAAACAAAGAATCATTCGAATGCATTAAGAAAGAATACAAACATTTACAACAAGTAAGTTCTTTATTTTAGTTGCATACTCTGTAGTTCATTAGTTACATATTATAGCAATAATTCAATCTTAGTATTTTTTTTCTGATCACCATTTTTTTTAGAGAACAAAAATTCGAAATCAAGTGAATCAATAATATCTGGACTATACTGATGAATAAATAGAATTTATTATTTTTTTTCTAACATATTCATAGAAACAAAATTACTGAAGAAGATTGTTTTTTTTTATACTTATTTCCATGCAAAGAAATCTAGATTTATTCGGTAGAAAAAAAAAATCTTCCGTAAAATTATTGGCTTTCCAGTCCCGTGGAATATATTTGTTCATTTACGTATTAAGCAATACCTATTGGTTCAATGGTTATTTTTATTTACTATAGACGGTGCAGTGTTTGAGAACAATAAAAATAACTCGAAAATGGTAATATGAATTGTGCAATCTCGGTAATTTGCGAGGTAATTTGTTACGAGTTTGACAATGTATGAAATTTAACAGCATTCGTTATACCTAGTGTAAATGTATATTTCATTATTGTTTCTAAGAAAATAAAAACCTCGAACGTAGGTACAATATGACAAAGAGTATCAAATATTAATTTTTAACCTTCGGTAGTTTTCAAGCAGTTTACTTCTAGCAGTATTACTTCAACTAAAAATGTACGTGAAAGAAGTCTTTTGTTGTACGAAATTATTCGAGCGTCTTAAATTGGTACTCTCATGACTATTATATACATAATAATATATTAATAATATATGCGTTACTTTTAAAACTGGATTACTGGATTCTTCAATTATTGAGAAAACGTTCAATTATTTATCATTAAAATCGTATCTTCTTCTACTCGATTATTGTATGCTTGATGGTCGATGCAATGATCCGTTGCATCAGATCATGTTTATCACATGTTTAACGGGCTGAAAGTGAGTTTGTTATAAAATTAATAATAATCAGATATAATAATAATAATGGCACATCAGTGAAAAATAACTTTTCTAAAGAAACACTTTCACTGAATAATATTGGTTCTTTGTCAATTGTTATAATATATAATATTATATTATATTATATAGCCTACTTTTTTGATGTTATTATTTTTATTGCGGAATAAAACTTGATCGATATTTCTGTACCAAAAGCGTGCAAAATTAATTGAACCTAAAACAAAAACTGCAGTTTTTATTACTATTGAAATGCATGCACTACCTCCCGTGTGATGTCGGTTATTATTATCACTGTGGCGGGTGTGTTATTATTTTAAATTCTTTTTTGCGCTACAAAAAAAAAAAAAAAAAAAAAAAAAAACAATAATAGTAATGCTTTCTCCGAAATTCGAATCAATTGCTCGCCCGACCTGCGTGGTTTTGTTACTATACTCGTGTAGCCATGTCAGTCTGTCACAGATTTCGTGTTCGTGCATACACAGAGTGTATAATTACACGTATTATAAGCCAGAGAAAAATTCCTTTAAATATCTGTTGGCATTGTTGTTTCATAATGGTGTACGTCCCTCGGTATACGGTCGTACCATATATAATATTCCGATTCATTAACCGTCAGATCTTTTGTGGTTTTTTTTTCTGTGTATTTGTTGCAATGTCAACTGCGTTTCAACATTTTTATTAATGGTTGTTGTGGTGGCGCGCGGCGGTGGTGTCCTCTCGCAAGTCAAGTACTATATTTTATTATTATACGTACATGTTGTAGGTTCCAACGAGCGTTTTATCATTTTAATCGATTTCAACGATGTACGAAGGCAATCTACTATTATTTGCATAGGTATCGGTGCAATTCTAATTTGCATCTTGTTTTAATTAATATTCCAAAACATATAATACCTATTACTAATATTATATAATATATAGAGACTATAATATTTAGAAATATAGCGTGCGTGTTGCGCAGCTGATGATAATACATTTGTTTGCATTAATATATTGCGCACTCGTATTATTCGATAGTGTACTTGTTACAATATATAAGGTATATAATATAATTCAACGTACACCTACGTATATTAATAGAGTATAATATTATACAAAAATATTTTTAAGAGAGAAAGTAATCAATTCCACTATCATAGATCACCACCACCGTGCATTAGATTAGGTGAAGACAGTCAAAACATTTCGTTACTTCTTATATCATATCGTAATTTATGTATGCAGAAAATTAACTTAAATGTGTTTATTTTGTGTTTTGAAAATTGAGCAACCTATGTTTCATTACATTTTGTACGCACAAGTTATAGTAAGCCCAGTTTTAGGACTACTGTACAGGATTCACACATGGTTTATCAACCGTGACTATTGGATGATTTTGTCTTTTTTATTATATGAACGCATATAAAACAAAAAAAAAAAAAAAACTACAAATAAAAAAAAAAAATTCGTCGTCCTGCCGTATAATCACCCCTCGAAAACAATTATTACCGAGTGTTCTTCCATGTTGATTAATAATAATTACCATTTGGTGTTTTCTTGTGTTCCTTATAGCTCTATGACGACCTGAGTGCCAAACACGAGAAACTCATGCGTAAAGATGCCAACGACCAGGCGCCCTGCATCGAGTTGACACTGGCAAAATCCCAAGTAGACACTCTTCAGTGGCAACTAAAACAGGTGTGTGATTTGTGTGCATACTGCAGTTATGCCGTTTATTTTTATATACATAATATTATTGCTATTTTTACCGTAGTCTTGTGCACTTTGTGTGAAACGAACGCATTTTCGGTAGAATATTGTAATAATAATTTAATGAACGGACACAACGATATTATTTGAAATGCATTTTACCTATAAAGTTCGATGGAATAAAACTCAAAATTTCACATTATTTATTTAATCACAGAAAAATCTTAAAACATAATTTTATCTTTAAAATATATTGATATAAATTATGCAAAAAATACTTTTATTTAAGATTCAAATATTGCCCAATCTTGAAAAATTTAGTATAAATTATTGATGGAAATGTGAAATATTTTTTTAGTATACCTAATGTTTTTTTGGGGTGGGTAGAATACTCGGTAAAATATAAAAACATTTTTTATTCACATGACAAAAATGTTGAGATGTTTATATAATTTTATATAACTCATGGTATAAAGTAAGTTATATAACATTAGAACATAATTTCCTTCCTATTTCGAACTTAATTTCGTGCTTTCAACATCTTTAGTTTAAAATTTCAAAATAAAAAAAAAAGTTTTTGTCATTGAATTAATTCACTTACATTATTATTAATCGAGTATCCGTTAAAATATCCGTTTGTCATAAGTAAGCTTAAGGTTTCAGTATCGAATTCGGACTTCAATTCGTTATTTTTCCTAGATTCTATCAATAGGCATCTTGTTAGTTATTACCTTTTTTCATAAATAATACAGGTCGAAGCGAGCAATCAAATGTATAAAGCTGTGCTGGAGCAAGTGTCAAAATTCTTGGAAAAGGCCCACACGTCGTTGAACACCAATCATGACAGACCTAATCTACCTATTAAAAACAGGTAAACCGAAGAATAAATAGAGAATAAAATAAATATTTTATGTTATGAAAATCCTTTAAAACTCGATCTCACTACATATCTCCGTAATTCGCACTGTTAAATGAGGGGTTGGTAAACTAAGTCTAATAAATTAATTGTACGAGTGACTAATTACAAACCTTACAATAAACTGTTGCTAAAACTCTAGAAAAATTATTTTTAAGTACTAATGTTTACATTAATTTCAGAAATTTTCTTTAAATTGTCGGCACATGATATGCACTTTTATAAGTTACGATGAAAAGTTTCTAATGTTGTTAACTGTGTGTTTTATAATTTTGATGTACTAAAATTAAGTCATATTGCAGGATTTTCCTTAGTTAAAAAAAAAAAATTATAGAAATTTATAAATTTATTTAATTTTAGTCAAACTGCTATTCTCTACTTTATCAATTGATACTTGGAGGCTACCTGCAGGCATATCGAATTAATCACTCGGACTCGATTTACCGGTTGTACCTTATAATTTGGGACTCACGTCTACAATAAATGATAGAATCTTACAATAAATGTAAATAATTATTGTGATCAAATTTATTGTATCTATCTACATCTTTGCTATAGGAGACCGTCGTTGAAGAGCAGCAAAGACGAACACACGGAAAAGCTGTCGCAAGAAGCATATAGACTGTACCGCACTGTTCAGTCGATAATTCACACCAAAGAACCAGATCTAGTCCAACACTTGACACCATGCTACAGTACTCTGTTCGAGAAGAACAGTAATTCCTCCGTAAGTACAGCGTCCGAGAACTTGACCCAGTTTTCATTTTTTCCCTTGTTCCTTTTCTTCCGCTTTGCTCCTTTCGGCTCGGATATTGTTTCCTTCTCGACTTCAACTCTTCTAGATTTTTTCTCCCTTCATATCGATATTTCCGTGTCTTTCTCTAAATCATGTCCTTCAGTTACATCAATTTTTAGGTAAACTTAACTTTTTCCTCGTCATACCCTTTATATGTAGGGCTGACGGTATTTTTGGTGTATTGAAATACCGGTTAATTGAAAAATCTGCATACAGGAGAATCGAAAAATCAACTTTTCGATAAACTGATATTAAAAAACCAAAATATCGTAATTTACTAATATTATTATGTAAGTCAATATATGTTTTATTTCACTTTTTTTCTATTGTTTTGAAAAATATTGAAATACCGTTAATTTAAAACGCTATAAACATGGGAAGTATACCGATTGATATTAGAATTAACCATATTGAAATACTGGTATTGATACCAATACCGCCATTCCTACTTACCTGTTTATTATTATGGTACAAGTTTTCTTTACCCGCAGACATCCTTTTTTTCGTACTTAATGTATGAACAAATGCACACTGATTCGTTTTTAAAGTAATATCACATTAAAGTATGTATATTATGTATGTATGTATGTATAACCGTTTAAAATTTTTGAATAGTAAATTTTGCGTGTACTATCCGTTTCCTTGGAAGTGAACTCATTTAACTGGCCCAAGCGAGCGTAGCGAAATTGCTCATAAAGTAAATAATATTAGCCTAGGTACTCGGTAACTAATGATTTTCTCAATTTTTTTTTACAAAATGGTTTTAAAACGTGAAAAAGGGTTTCCGGTAAAAAAAATTTTCTATTTAAGGCCCAAATGTTGATACCACGTAAAATCTATATAAGTAGCCTCAAAAAAATTTAATTATGCTCTTTAAATATAGTTGAATAGACATAGGCGCAACTAAAGTATGCACTTATGCATCCCCAAGTTAAAATCAAAACCTTTTTTATTAAAATTTAATAATTTTGAAGTAAATAGGTATTATCAATAATAATAATATAACAAAAACGTTGTATACATATATCATATATTATTAAATTATATTATGTTGTTACATACCCAGTTATTTTATTAGTATAATGCTGTACAATTTAAAATTGAATGGTAGAAAAATCATATAACATATTAACATTTATATATTATCTGATAATAATTTATCAATACATTGTTGGTTGGAAATTTCTTTTCACTAGGAACTTTTGATAGCCTCAAATGTCCCTCAAATTAGGGTATGTGAGCTCTTCACAATTAGTGCACCCCTAAAAATGTTGGTCTGGTTGCGTCTATGATATGTAGTCCATTACATACTGGCTTTATTTTTTTAATAGAGTATTAACAATCGTGTTGTTATTTCTATATTACTATGTCTGTGTATGACGTTGAAAATAATATTGTTTTCTTATTGACCGCCCCCCCCCACCACAACAGCTGTGTAGTTGCGATTCGTTACCAGCCGCGGTCTGCAATGGCATAAACGGCCTGGAAGTGTCGAGTGGCGGCAGCACTAGCACCACCAGTTCAAATCACAGCGAATCGTCCGTCAAGGGGGGGTCGTTGGAGTTTTTCAAAAAGGACGCGGTCAAGTTGCGGAAGAACAGCAGCAGCAGCAGTAACAACAAGAACAACAACGTGGCCGCCGCCGCTGCCGCCGCCGCCGCCGCTGCAGCTGCCGCGGCGGAGGACGAGAGCGGCTTCTCGTCGATCAGCTCACACGACAACAGCAACTCTCCTACTTACCCGGAACTGGGATTACCGCCGACCGGACATCACCATCATTCGCCCGTCGACAAATTCTCCAGGAGGTGGAGTTCCGTTTCCGCTTCGCCCATCAGCCAGTCGTTCAATTACCACGCGACCGGAAGTCCGAACACTTCAGCGCCCATCAAAGTCTGTTGGGTATGAATTTTGTGCGCCCAACAATGTAACATGATATTATATTTTATCGTATTACCATCTATATATATATAGTTATAAATACGCGTTTATAGCGCGTTCTTGCTGAAAGACTTGATTATGCATACGACCACCCGGTTTTATTTATTTATATTTATTTTGTTTTCATTGGTTTTAATTAATTCGTTTGAAAGTATTTACCTATTCGTATATTATTAGTTTTTTTTTTTTTTAGTATTTGGCGTGCCCAAAGTTTTTACGAAATTTTTATTCTCGTAATGTATAAATATTTCTCATGACTGCCACGATTCTTTTTTTTTTTTTTTAAATTCTTTTTTATTATTTTTAATTTATCAAACATACGTGCATTCGTCTTCACCGCGTGTTGCTTTCTAATATACCATTAAATAATTTATTTTAATTTTATCCCCTCCCCTCCACATTTACACACAAACACATGTATACATATAATGTAATAATTTACAATAATTATTGTACATTTTAAATTATAACCTGTATTTCCTTGCCAATTTGAAATTGTAAAATTTTATATAAATGCGTAATATATCCATGTGTATATAAATATTTATTTACGAATTGTTGCAAATTTTTTTCTCCTCTATTAAACATTCATGACTACATACTATTTATAGATATATCTCTTTTTATATGATTTGCATCGACCGGTACATTTTTATGCGTTTAATATGGAAAAACTGTATTTATATTATTATTTTACAGTTCTAGACGGAAACAAGTCGCGCATTATTGATCGCGGAATCGACGAAGAAGCAATTATAAAAATATTGCTTGAGAGAGTTAAATTAAAAGTTAATATAAAAATTGTTCTGATAATTCTGCGTCGTGAGTCCGTTCAACTCTTGAAATATTTACACACTCGGGTACATCGCGTGCTCTAATATCGAACCGGAAACGTAAAAAGCGTAACCGATGGACCGTTGTGCTGCTACGAGTGTTTTATGATCGATAAAATAACAAAAGTGAGTACTTCGCTCGTCGGGGTGTTCTTCGCACGTCAGGTGGGATTCTCTTGACGGGTGTATCGAATTTTAAAGAAACAATATATCATTTATTTATTAAGACGATTCTGAACGAAAGAAGTTAATAATATAAAAATAAATAAGAAAAAAATGTCTAAAATTTTTTTTCACATTTCCAAAATTTTCTTGCGCCAAAATCTTTCTTATATTATTTTCTATCTATGTTTAAATTTTCATATAGTTCGGATCAAAAAATTATGGTTTCCGAGTCGTTTTTGTCAAATTTTGGGTAGTTTTTGTCCAAAAAATTGAAGAATTGAGAAATTCAAAAAATGACCTCTTTAAAGTACAATCTAGAGGCAAATCCGGTTTCTAAAAGTTGCTGATCGAAACTTTTGGACAAGTATTTCCATACGAAAAGTTGTACACAGAAAAAAAAAATAAACATTGTAAAAACACTAGCTTTTTCACTTCGTTCAGAATCTAAAATTATAATATCCTATAAACCTATGATGTTATGATATCCGTCTTGATTCGCGTACGTCCCTTCTTTTCAAAAATCCTAATCAACCACCGAGTAAATAATATGAGATCGGCATATGAAACGATAACGTTTTTTTAAAATACATTATGTTTTCCAATCGATTTTCTTATACCGATGTCACGCGCGTTTCCTTTGTTATGGCTAGTAGTGGGTATTCGTATTATTATAATATAGTGAAATTGGAGTAAACGACGACGACGAATGCGCTACGAGTGCAGCCAGCGCCAACAGAGTGCAAAACAATGTTTTCGTTGGTTTTCCTTTTTACACGGACACGTGCATATTATTATATTTTGTTACTCACACCATCCTATACACCGATACGTATATTATGTATAATAATATAGGCGCGTTCTCACTGAGTCGTCTGATTTTTCGTTTTTACCATACACTTTCGTTGAGACGAGTCATTTGTTGACCGGCTTGTACACGATATGATGATATACAGGGTGAATAGCACAAAATACGTTGGAACGTCAATTGGATTCATCACTTCGAATCAAAAAAAAAAAAATTCGGATATGAACCGGCCAAAGTCGATTATCGACCTACTGCAGTGATTAGTGTCGCGTATTTAGGATTATTTAATGGGGACGGGAGAGAATCTATATATATATATATATATATATATTATAAGCCTTAGGTATTTGACCATTTCATAAAAAAATACATATATGTATATATTTTCCTTTTTTTTTTTGTTCTATAGTGCTTAAAGTCTTTGTTTATACCTAAAAACTATTGAAAAATTAACAATTAATTTAAGAATAATCAATCTTTTTTTTCACAACTTAAGCGATTAATTTCGAAATCGTCTTGTTTTGAAAATTTTTTAATTCTATTGCAAAATAATTTTCTAGTCCCAAAATTGAATTATTTAAAATAGTAATTATAAAAATAAAAAATATAACTATTAGTTCTCAAAGTGGACATGATATATATATATGCGTATCTAGCCACCTTCAAATTTTTTTTGATTATCCTCAAATTTTTGGTAAAAACAAAGAATATAAATACTGTATAAAGCAAAAAAAAAAATACATAGGAAAGTTAAAAATTGGAATTAATATTACATACCTATTTTTAACTTTTAAAACGATTTTATTATCAAGAATATTTTTATTAACTATACATTTTAAGTACCAACTGATTAGTTAAAATAAATTGTTTTATAATAATGTATTTCTATTAAAATCAGAATAAAGAATATTATCAATGATAAATATGGTTCTAAGATAATATTTTTAAAACGTCCCTATGTTGAATTTATGCGTACTTATTTGAATAATTTATTTTTATTTTCTGTGCATTTAAAGCAGGTACTTTAGTAGTTTTTGGTGTTTTTTAAACAAATTTTTTTGTTCGTAATAGATAAAATATTATTAAGTAAAGTTATAATTAATGGCCACATTAAAACCATAGTTTAAGTAAACGCTCATTGGATCCGAATTAAAATAGTTAGTGATAATCAAAATTCACTGGTAAGTGCTGCTTCGGAGTAATATTTATCGTTTATATTATTATTCTAATAAATTATCAAACAACAACAGCGATTCCGGAATACCTAAAAACAATATTTTTGAAATTATCGATAAAATCACGCGTTATAAATTATTACAAAGGCACCTCCCTTCCCCCTCCCGAGGGATCCCGCGAAAACCGCATTTGCATTTCAGATTATGCACGTGTCGAATCTACTCGCGGCGGAGTTTTTCGCTTACGCGTCTTTCCGCGGCATTCACCCTGTATATTGTTATTATTATTATTTTATAAAATGGTAACATACATTTTACGCCTACACCATTTTATTTTCTGCGTGGATTCGAGCGTTGTGTGTCGGACACACGTATTTCGCGCTAATATAATATTGTGCCGGTGAGAAAACGCGCGATCCATATTCGTCGATTTTCCCCTCACTCCGTCGTCGTCGGTGACCGTCCGAGGGGGGGAGGGAGGAGGGGAATGAAGTGTAGAAAGAAAAAAAAAATGCATATAAAATTATCGCCGCCGCCGTGCTCTTGTGCGCGCCGCTCGCGTTTCCCTTCTTCCGCACTCTCTCTCTCTCTCTCTCTCTCTCCGATTTTCAGACGCGATTTATCCGTTCCGCCGCCATTTATAATAATAATAATAATATATTTTCAAACCCGCGTATATTTATCATATATCACGCGGCACGGCGACTATTCAAATCTCTTGTTGTACCTATTGTAGACGACCGCGCGGCTGAAGTCTCGTCCGCGCGTCCCACATCCGCCCGCGGCTGCATTGGCTGACCGTGACTGACCGTACAATAAACGCGAAAATACCGTGTAACTGCAGCTGCTGTGGTTGAAAAAAAAACGAAATTAAAACGCGTGAAAAATATTAACGTCTGAATCTTGTTTGTCCTTTGTTCGCGCGCCGGTAATATCGGTGATACAGCCCATTTGCGCCCCAAGAGTAGCCCCCCCCCCAAGGGATGCGGAGAGATGCGCCCGAAAGACGAGAAACTACCTGTCGATTTGCGGGTCATTTACGCCCATTTCGCGTGAAACGTTGTCGACATGATTCTTACATTTTTTGTATATTTTTTTTTTTTTTTAATTTTGAGCTTAGCAAGGAATACCTTCAGTAGACTTTCGATAATTGAGAATTCATCAGACTAAGCTGAAAATTCGATTATGTTTGTAAATTTTCAAAGTTTGGAACAAAAAATGACGGTTTCTGAATCTTTTTTATCAAATTTTAGTTAGTTCAAAAGAAAAAAAAAAAACTTAAGAACTGAGAAATTCAAAAAATGACCCTTTAAAGTACCAAGTAGGGGCAAATTCGATTTCAAAAAGTTGCTGATCGAGACTATTGAACAAGAGCAGCTCTGTATAAAAAAGTGTTCACAGAAAAAAATATATATATCATTATAAAAACATTAGCTTCATCACCTCGCTCAGAATCGGCAACGTTTGACGGGTTTGAAGCATATTTACTGAAAATATTTCGGGCGCATATTTGGGCTATGATTTGGGGTGCAAATGAGCTACAAAAAAAAGGTATGATGGGCGCAAGTGGGTTGCAGCGGTGATATCTTCTAACTACCTAATGTGGTGCAACCTAATGGCCACGAGGAATCGCGCTTTTAAATTTTAAGTGCCTATACAGACGACGATCGGGTATGTAAAATCGCATTTACATTGAAAAAAAAATAAAACGAACTTGTTTTTATGGTAAACGGGGAAAAGGTTTTCAATCTATACAACCAGAGGTTATCAACCCCTCGTTACGCGTATCAATGTTGGTGGTACGCAAAGAATAAAATTCAAATAGTGTGTTCACAAAAGAAAGGAAAAACTAACTAGAAATTTTGTACGTATATACGTAAATTTTTCTTAAAAAAAAAAAAAAAAAAAAAAAAAAAAAATTTTTTAAAAATTAATGAATTCAATCGAAAAAAAGTGTGTACTTCGCTCGTCGAGGTGATTCTCTTGACGGGTGTTCTCAATTTTAAAGAAACGATAAATCATTTTTTTAATAAAATGATTCTGAACGAAGGAAGATAATAATATAAGAAAAAAAAAAAAAAATGCGAAAAATTCGAGTTGTGCCGGGCTGGAATCGAACCCAGGTACTGTCGCGTGATAAGCCAGTTGCTTTACTATTACGCCACAAAACATTAATGACCACGTAGGTGAAATAGTAGGTATTTAGTATAATAACCAAAAATATTTAATTTTCAAAATAGAATAAAAAATATTTAGAAAACTATTGTTGCACGTGGATTTTAATTCACACCATCGTATTCAGCGTCAGAAAATACATCAGACGCAATAAAACATTAGGTATGAGCCTTCAGCAATCAATCAACCTATAATTTATAAATAGAATAAAATGTTTAGAAAACACAATTATCGCACGTGGATTTTAATTTACATCATTGTATTCATCGTCGAAAATACATAAGATGCTGCAATAAAATATTATCAACCTTCTTGAGTGTTTATAAACTAGAAATATCTCCTAATAACTGTCTGTATTTTCTCAGATTTTTTTTTCAATCAAAACCTTGTAAAATGTTTAATTATTCGTCCGTAAGAAATTTTATTGCACAAAAATATTCCGAATTAAATCCTCTATCTTGGCACCAAATTTCAAAACAATCGGTTTGGCCAATTTTCTTATATGTACGTTAAAGTGCGTAATTTTAGGTAAAACTAACGAATTTCGTCGAAATTCTAACTTCAAACGGGTGTAAAAAAAAAGTTGACTAACGATTTTTGAGATTTTTTCAGGTCAATTAGACATATATGTCAGTTTGATCATATTAAATTTTCAAGTCTTAATATCAAAAATCAAAAATTTAATTACATAAAAACTAACAAAAAATAAGAAATTTCCGAAATTTTCAAAATGCGGTAATTAACTCAAAATGTATCAAATCTTTTCAAAATTTTTATGAAATGTTCTCGTAACTGTTTTTAGTGGTTGGTGAAAATTTCAAGTCCCTAGCTGCCTGCATTATTTTGTGTTAAAAAGCAATTTTCAATTTTACGGAAATTTTGGTAATTGCATTTTTTTGTCAATTTTTCGATAGATTTTCAATGTTTTTGGGAAAAGTATTAAGAAATTCGAAAAATTATATGTTTAAAGTACCATTTTGAATCTATATAGTTACTGATCAAAACCTTTGACTTTACGAAAAAGTGTTTCCAGAAAGAGAAAAAAATAAATAAACATCATTGTAAAATCATAAGCTTCTTCGCTCTGCTCGGAATCTAAAATGTAAGAAGTGTGTTAAAAGAAATTATTATTTATTTGTCAAAATATTATTTTATCAATTATGTCATTTACCATAATTTTGTTTTTGTGTTTTTGTGAATAAGTAATATTTTGTGAACAATGATATGTACTATACGATTCATAGGTGGAAGTGGTGCAGGCCCGTAGGCAGACAAAATTTTCAGGTGGGGCAAACCAATTTTAGGGGGGGGTGTCATTTTTTGTATATAAAATTGTTTTTATATATTTATGCAATTTTTAATTTATTTACACTGACATCTCAATAAATGATCACAACTGTAATTTTCCATCAAATATCCATGTAAAAAAGAATATTTTGGAAGTTTACAAAGGAATTTACATTAATACATTTATTTTAAAAATACGAAACGAATAATACTTAGTGTTAAAAATAAAACTTAAATTAGAGTTTATTTATATAATTAAATGATGAACTTAAGTGGTCTCAAAAAGACTGAGAACCGCTGAAAAGACATACCTTCCTAAAAGCCTTTCTAATATTTTTAATATTCTTAGTGGGGGCAAAGATTGGGTTTAGGGAGGGCAACGCCCCCTTTGCCCCCCCCCCCCGTAGCTACGGGCCTGAAGTGGTGATGTATCGTCAATCTTCATCAATATAATATTTGTAGAAGAAAATATGTCATGTACTTAACGGATTCTATTCGAATGTATAATAATATGCCCTTCAAACGTTGTTGAAAATATCTGATGGGGAACGCGTCTTTAACGAGTTTTAATGGTTTTCTTAAACACCTTAAGGTTGATTCCAGTGGCGAGCTGCATCTGTATAAATGAAAAATAAACGAACCGTGAAACAACAATGTTCGAGTCCATTGAGTGAGTATTAATTATTTATCACAATAATTTTTGAACAAAAAACAAATCCAGAACATACTACTAAAGTGGACTCGGAGAGTCAGTAAAGTGCGCACATAATAATATGTCTTAATAAAATATTACTTCTTTATTTTTAGTTTATTATGCTGTCATATTGTTATTTTATTACGGTGCCATGAATTAATTAACGACTTATTGGCACGTTAAATTTAATGGTTTTGAGTTCACTGCATAATATACTAATAATATATTATTTAATGAAATGCCATAAAAACAATATATATATACATATATATACTCATGCATATGTAATCACGTAAGGATGTTGTAAGTCGTATGTAAATTACTATATTTATGCACATCCAGTGGCGCACACAGGATTTTTTTCGGGGAGGGTTATTGAAAAATTTGAATCAACCACTTTATATATATATCAATTATTAAGAACTACATAAATGACAGATGACTGTTGATGGGTTGGATTGCTAAACCACTGTAACAGCTAGAGTTAACCCCCAAAATAAAACGGTATATTAAAAGTAGAATAGAACAAATTTATTTACTACAACTACCAAAAATTACAAATTTTTTAGAGCCCAAGGTAAATCAAAATTTTAAAACTATATCACGCATCAAAATTAGAGGAAATCATTTGTTCTTTATGCTTTGAAAACGGTTTCTCTCATAATTACAGTAAAACTAAAGAGTAAAATGAGGTTATACAGCGTCATAACGCTTCGTAAATCAAAAATATTCCTCAATTCGACATAAAAACCTAACTTGAGATTAAAAGTTTTAAAGAAAAATTTATTTTCATATTTTTTTTTTTTCAAATTAGATACCATTCTATATGACTACCACACAAAACTTAATTTATACTGTTGTTTTCAGAATCAAAAAATAAATTATAATTTAGAATAAAAACAAAATTGAAATTGGAGAGATGGGCTGTAAAAAGAATTTAAAACAAGATAACAAGATAGTAATTTTAACGTTTGGTCGTAGTACAATATGGCCAAGTGATGACAAATCCATATCACGTGAAACAATTTTAAGAAAAATCAAATAATTTGTTGGAAAAAATTTTTTAATTAAATCAAAATCGTGTGTTGTTCAAATTTTGCTATTTGACAATTTATAAAACAATAAGATATGATATTTATGCATAGTTTTGAAAATTTATAAAAACTATCATAAATTAGTGAAGTGTTTGTAACAAATTAGTGTCTACGTTTTGTCGTCTTCAACAAACTAAAATTGAAGAGTTGCTTTTTGCTACCACAGCTGTTTTTGATGCTGCTGATCAAGTAGACAACATGCAAAATTTGAAATATTTTATCCGTGTGTTCTAATGATAAAATAATTAAAATGATTCATTTTCAATTTGAAATATTTTTTATCATTTTATGGCACTCGGTAAAAAAAAAACAACATTTTAGAACGTGAAGTCATTTAAGTCACGAGGAGAATCGTAAAACACCCGGTATACGTAGAAATAAATGAAGAAAAGCAAAAAAGCCGGACATACTTCGCACGATGGGTGTACTTCGCACGACTGGTGGTATTCTCTTGACGGGCGTATTAAATTTTAAAGAAACGATAAATCATTTCTTCAATAAAACGATTCCAAACGAAGGAAGTTAATAATATAAGAAAAAAAAATTTTTTCGAAAAATGTCCAAAAATTCTTTTCACATTTTCAAAATTTTCTCGCGCCAAAATCTTTTTTATAGGATTTTCTATCTATGTTTAAATTTTCATATAGTTTGGATCAAAAAATGATGGTTTCCGAGTTGTTTTTGTCAAATTTTGGATAGTTTTTTCCCAAAAAAAAAAAAATTGAAGAATTGAGAAAGTCAAAAAATGACCTCTTTAAAGTACAATATAGAGGTGAATCCGGTTTCAAAAAGTTACTGATCGAAACTTTTGGACAAGTATTTCCATACGAAAAGTTGTACACAGAAAAACATAAACAAACATCATTGTAAAAACACTAGCAGCTTCTTCACTTCGTTCAGAATGTAAATTTTCCGGCAGTCACTTCGGTTGTGTTCGTGTCATTTCCATTTCAGAATAACATCGACCGTTGCTCGGAAATAAATTCCAGCTTCGCTTGTTCTGTATCTACGTCATCTAATTTCCGTCGTTAGGACGATTGGACTTTGTTTGTGCGAGTCATTTTCGTTGTTATTTTCCATTGTGGTCGGGTGCTTTTTTTTTTCCCCCCGACTATTCCGATCGGATGGTGACGCGATACGATGACCGTCGTAAACTGGTGTCGGAAGAAATTTCGGAGCGCGTGCAGAACGTGTAAGCGTCTCTTGTGTTGCTCGACGAGCGAAGCCGACGGCAACGAACCACCAAACGTGACGGGTAATGTCAATATGTGATATAATGTGTATAATATGATAACGTTTCGAAGTCCTCGGGGAAACAGTTTTGATCGGTGGGGCAGAGCCTACACTTACAGGGGGGTAGTTTTTATCATTACCTACTCATTTTCACACCATTTCCTACCATAATTACAGACATATTTTAGATATACAGATAAATCAAATAATAAACAGAGACAATTATCATCAAATTTGATATATTATTATGGGTTAGACAAATATCACGATGTAGGTAAACATATTTTTAGTATTGACTGTTGACCACGATTATAAAGTACTTATAAAGAATTATAAATCTTTATAATCGTAATGTTGACGTAATATTGTTTCATAATATTATTATATTGGTGTATACAAGGTGGACCATTCAATATTTTAAACCCTGACCATGGTTATGTGAACTTCATAGATATCAACTATAGGTTATATAATATTATACATAACTGTCGTATTGTGTAAATATAGCAAACATTAAAAATAATATTAGTCACTCGATGATAATTTTTATTTTCATTGTCCATTATTTTTAAGTTTGTGACGTTTGTATTTTGTTTATATCTAATGAATAATAATATTACTTGTTAAATAGGTTACTTATAGTGTGCAATGATTAATGAACCGATAGTTTGGTAAATAATGGTTATATTAACTATTAAGCGGGCGTAGTGAGCGAGTAATTTTTCTTACTTGTATGTACAAAAGTATAAACATGTTAGGCTGTTCTAAAAATTTTCCTTAGTGCAAACACTGCAATGGGGGGGGGTCCCTAGAGGGTAGAGTTGTTTGACTTCAGTGGCGTTACAAACGCTGTCCGATGCAAATTAAAACTGCCCACCCCTGTGCGTCCAAAAACCAAGACGAACACCCGTAACTACACATTTTACACGGGATATTCATAAACATTTTGTGCACAAAAATAATTAGTCCTGGACCGCTTTTCAGCCGACACCAACATTCACCAATAATTTGAACGTTGGCTAAATAGGAAAAAATTTAATATACCTAAGTACTATGACTTATGGAAAATCAAAGAAAAATTATATACTTCCTAAACGGTCGCTTATATGAGTTATATGAACGAAAATTGTTTCATTTACAACTACATATTTTTAGCAGCCAACAGGGTTACACAGACCCAGTTTAAGGGTAACAAGCAATCCTGGGGGGGGGGAATGCTGATAACTGTTTTGAATAAATCATTCTTATAACTTCTAACCAAAAAACAGTAGGTGCTATCGATAGTTTTATTGAATAATCGATTAAGTTTCAAGGTAAATAATAATATTTATTTTAGATTTTAATTGGAGCGAAGAAGCTGGTGTTTTTATATTGATGTTTCTTTCTTTTTCATTTTTTATGTGTACACATTTTGATGTAGAAATACTAAGAAATACTAGTTAAGAATTTTCGATCAGCAACCTTTTCATTTCAGAATTTTTATCTAGATGGTATTTTTGGGAGGTCATTTTTCGAAATTCATAATAGTTTTTCCAAAATCTTAAATAAACTACCCAAAATTTGAAAAAAGCCTTTAAAACTTTTTTTTTTATTCCAAACTTCATGAAAAATTGTTGAAAAATTATACGGAAAATATTCAGATGAAAGAAAATGTTTGATGTGTGATATATTTTTTTTAACACATTCTGACCAAATTTTTTTCCTGTTCTCAGTTAATAGTGTTATTATAAAACTGGCAGAGTACAAGATAATTTTTTATTATATCAATAAACTTTATAATTTTTAAGTGAAATTGTCTTAAATAAACGAAAGGTCCACTCAGAATCGTTTCGTTGAAGAACTGAATTTTCGTTTCTTTAAAATTTAACACATCCACTAAGTCCCGACCTAGGTGTGAAATATGTCCGACTTGACTCAAAAATAATCGAGAATTACTGATGTAGATGAAGAACTAATATGTAATAATTTCCAAAATTATGAGATCATTATAATATTCTATAGTTTTTTCGAATAAAACATTTAAAGAGGTGAAATGTTATCTTTTTTCGTTCACTGTTATATTACAGATAAGATTGGACTTATAGATAATCGTCCTTTATGCACTTTCATCGACTACTTTCCAACTACAAAATGGTTGTCTCGGTTTGTTTTTTCTGTGTATTTAAAATGTCATTGATTTTCTACTCGACTGTTTTTATATAAAACGAGTTAACACAATATTGTGTAGATATAGTATATAAGTTGTTAATGGTCGCGGTGAATTAAATAAAACTTTAAACAAAATACTCATCGACGTATCTATAAACGTATAGAATTTTTGTAAAGAGATTTGAAACCCTTGAAAAAAAACTCATCTACAGTGAACGTACCTGATTTAACGGTTAAACATGTATTAAAGTGATTTACGTTTTCTGAATTAGTAAAAATATTTTCTAGTAGGTGTGCAGGTCGGTACTACATTACTACATTATATATACGGCTTTACTTCGAGAGGAGACTTTCTCCTGGCAACACTTTGAAAAAGTCACTTTTTCGATTTCCCAAGTGTAAAAAAAAACTGCCCAACGATTATCTAAAAACGGTCAGTTTTCACGAAATTAGGTGCAGTGCAGGTGTTTTTTGATAATGCCAAAAACTGTTTTAGAAACTTCAAATTTTCACTGACCATATATGTGTGGTAGTGGTAAACGGTAGTATTCTATAAAGAAAACTCTCTGCTCATTGGTTTATAGACTATAATAGGCTATAATATATATGAGTAGTACTTAATTCCAAAGTAGTATGTTTTGGCAGTGATGTAGTGTCGTACTATGAAATTGTATTTAATTAATATATTATAATTTAATGAGAAAATTATATTAGCATATATTTTAATACATTATTAACGCATTATTTATATTCTAAGTGAGTCAAAATTATTATAAATATACAACATTAAAAAACTAATTATCAAAAGATAAGTTGTTATTCTTTTTGAATTAATAAAATAATTGAACGAAAATAAATTTCACTTATAAGTGTACAAGTAAATCATCAAATATTGTATTCATACAGCCGAATAATTTGATTGCCACCGATTTCAATCATATATTTTTCAACTGAAGTCTAAGCTCCATTATTTTTTACGTCTCACTTATCTCTTTTTTTAGAAAACCCCGCAATGACTTAATACTCTGAATGTGTACTACTTCTCTATACGCGAATCAATGAAATTTTGGTTATGATCAATGATGTGATGTCGGATTCGGGAGAGCCCTCGGTTGATTGTAGAGAACTGTAGTTAAGTTTTATTTTAGATTCTGAGCGAAGTAAAGAAGCTAGTGTTTTTACAATGATGTTGTTTTTTTTTCTTTTTTTTTTTGCTGTGTATAACTTTTCGTATAGAAATACTTGTCCAAAAGTTTCGATCAATAACTTTTTGAAACTCGATTCGTCTCTAGATTGTACTTTAAAGAGGTCATTTTTTGAATTTCTCAATTCTTCAATGTTT
>JAIPRM010001307.1:0-32254 GCA_025469315.1 Stegophylla sp. TES_Ste_2020 | reverse complement strand
CATCCTTGATGAATAACTATTACATAAATAGAGGGATAAAACTATTCAATCGCCTACCTATGAACATCAAATTGATCGACAACAATATAAAATTTAAAGTAATGATAAAAAAATTGTATACTCAACCCATTCAAAACCTTTTTTAATAAATCCGTCTTTATATTTTCTTTTCTTTTTATTTTCTATTAGTTACCTTATTATTATTTATAATTAATTATAGTACTTAATTCGCTTATCACTACTACTATGAAAATGTTTATATTTAATTAGTATTATAGCAGACTCCCTACTCTCACCACAAGCTATTGCTTATAGAGAGTAGGTATCAACTCAATTGTATACATTTAAATTATGATTATTATGTGAAGTTGAAATAAATTTATTATTATTATTATTTTCTCGTATTATTACAATTAGTATTATGAATTATCATGTAAAACTTTTGTATACCAGCGTGTCAGAACTACGTATTCCTCGGAGCTATGTAAATTCCATCCCCGGCGAGAATGTGTTAATTCCGTCCGATAGTTTTTATCGGTGCGGTAAATTGCGTCCCGGCTGTTTTTATCGGTATTATAAATTGCGTCCCGACGATAATAACTAATAAGTTACTATCAACTTGATTAGATGATTTAGGAGTGCACAGTCACGACTGAAAGTACAGACGACTTAAGTCGTTAGTCTTTTTTTTATCGTTAGTCGGATAACATACGTTCTAAATGGAGTTTATTTTAAGTGAGAAGAACAAACGCTTAATTATTTATCAAAGTTTTAAATTCAGATTTCATAAAATACTACGAAATGGAGTTCAAAGATTTAGTTGTTGTGAGAAAACATGTAAGAGTTTTTTTAAACTTGATAGTAATGACAAAATAATTGAAACCCACACTAATCATAATCATTCTGAACCATCCGAACAAAAATTAAATAGACAAATGCCAAGTAATAAATTGAAGCGTAAAGCAGTTGAAGAAATTACTTGTCGTCCAACAAAATTGATTCACATGGAAATACAAAATCAAGACGGAATTCTCACGGGACGGAATTTACCACATATTTCATTGATGGGACGGAATTTACATTTCCCGGTATTCCTCATCTAAACCTCAACGTTATGTCAGTACTAAATCTGTTACTGTTCAACGGTTGTGACGATATGCGCCCCAAGTGTCAGTATGTTCGAGGAATGATAGTAATTTTATTTTTTCGAGGCTTTCTAGAACTTTCGAGGAAAGATAATAAATCATTCCTCTTCGCTCCGGCCAATACATTATCGCACTGACATTGGCACGTGATTAGACTGTTTGTTACCAGACACAGTTCTGAGGCAACGGTTACACTAGAAGCCGATCCGATGCGGCGGATCGGCAGAGCCAACGTCCAGAAAAATGGATGAAAACATGGGTATTCCTCGTCCTTAGATGAAATACTCTATGGGGATGTGTTATTTTACTAACTCTTTTATAAAAATCATTCAAATCTCCATATAATTATTTATATTATAAAATTCAAGTTTCTTATAAGAACTTAGAAAAATTATGGTAATCATGGAAACATAATGATTTAAGATTCGTAAATTATTTTTCACTCGCATACCTCCACCCACTCATTTTCCAACTGTGATTTTAGTATTTTTGTATGAATGAATGAATCAATAAAGAATAAGGCAGCGAAGATTAAGGACGCAAAAGTCAAGTCGCTGGAGAACTGAGATTGGGGAACCCTTAAATTGGGGCGAGGCGAAGTTTGCCGGCTCCACTTGTTAATCATAATATAATATTATTATATATATATAATTAAAATAAGTAGATCATCAAAATCAAAATAGTATTTATATGTACGTAGATGTATGAGTAGAACTTCAACAAAATTAAAAAATTATAATATCGAAAAATGTATTTAAAACAAAACGTAATGTTACGTAATTTCATTTATGATATTTTTAAATACCCATTTTAAATAAAAAAAAATAATCAAAGCGTTTAACATAATAATTTCAACTAACAACGGTAATAATTTTTAAATTCTGAAAGAAGTGAAGAAGCTTATATTTTTACAATGATGTTTATTATTATTTTTTCCTCTTCAGTAAACACTTTTTCGTGTAGAAATACTTGTCCAAAAGTTTCGATCAGTATCTCTATAGATCCCGCCGAATCATACCCAGGTAGTACGAGTATACCTAGTTATAGTAAGAGGTCATTTTTTAGATTTCTTAATACTTTTTTCAAAAATACGGAAAAGCGAAGAATAGATTAGTCGAATAGCTTCGTTTCAAATATTAATATAATAACCCCCGATTAAAATGACGATGATGATTTTAGTGGAACGATTGAAAGTCCGTTGGAAAACGCTCAGGGATGGGTTCGTCAGACACTTGAAAAAGAAAAAGACGCTGGAGATGTACACGGCGGCGGCGGCAATGCGCCCGTACAAGCTGGAGAAGCAGATAGCGTTCCTGTTGCCGCACGTGTCGTTCCGTGACGAAGACGACAACGGCGGCGGTAGTAACGACGAGGACACGCTGTCGCTGACCGACAAAACCACCACCAACGACTGCGACTCGATGTTCGACCAACAGGCGGCCGAAATGCTGTTCGAACAGACGACCAACCTGGACAAGGCGTGCAGCGAACACGACGCCCTGGACCGGTCCATACATTTTCTGTGTGATCAGCGGTACAAGGCGACCGGGCCCAACAGTTACAAGTGAGTACAGTTCAGGGCCGCCCCTATAATTTGCGGGGCTCGGGGCTTAAAACACTTCAGCGAGGCTTAAAAATGTGATGCGTTCCAAACAAAACAAAAATTACTACATCCCTGTTAACCCTGCCATTCAAAATGTTTAGAGCGTCAGAATAAACATTGTTTTTCAAAGTTATGTAATATGTGTTTAGATTGGAAGACATGGACTCGGTGGACGCGTTTTTCCACGCCATGGCGCAAACAGTCAAACAGCTTAAACCCATTACTGTGGCAAAGATCAAAAGAGCGGTATCAATCATTGTGTCCAATGCAGAAATCGAAGAAATGGAAAGTACGGTGTCATGTGGAAGATTTCCGATGGCTGTTCCTATTACAACCGAACTCAAAAAGTAGATTATATTTTCATGAACGGGATTAGATTGTATTTAAAAATAAATTAAATCCTTGTAAATTATAATGACAAAATATATTTTGTGTACAAATATGAAGAGAATTTTATGGTGTATAGTGTTTGATGACTATGACTTATTATTATTTATTAATGTTGACTTGAATAATTTCTACTCAGCAATAAAGTCGGACACAAGTATGAAAATGCTATGGCGGAAATAGCCAGGAGGGTGAAGAATTTACATGATTTACATAATATAAGTATAATATAGTATTTATTTTATATTGAGGCACAAAAGTTTAGCAATACAATTTGTTCGCTTATTATACTGTATGGTTTTTTTTATTAAATTGTTAAAATACAATTATTAAATAGTATAAGTTATAATATAACTTTAAATTATATTTTATTACTCTAATGAATTCTATTGATTGCTAATGCTTAAGTTATACATTTTTTCTATAAGCAGTTAACAATGGTTCAAAAAGAATAGACAAATTTACTAATTTCATTAAAATATAAAACTCAATACAAGAACTGCACGTATATGTATATATTTTTATGGCCAATAATAAAAATACCAACTATTATAGTAACATATAACTATATAAGTTTGTAACAATAGAACAGTAGAGTTGTTAACAAGAAACACATAAAAAATTTAAAAATTTAACAATAATTGATTAATTGAAATAGATAAATAATGTAACACACATATGCAACCTGCAACCCACGCCTAAACATTACTGTAAACTTGTTTGAAAAGGATATGTTTCTTGAGGTACATCTTCAAATGAAGATCCAATATATTTATCTTTTGTTGTTTTATTTATAAAAAAAATTTTCAGGGGGAGGAAAGCAAACTCAAAATTCCTCTCCCCTAAACTATGGCATCTGTGTATCTTTGTATTTTCATTATTGTCTCAAAACAGTTAAACATATTTTGTTCTATATGCTTAGTAGGTAAATTTTATAAGTTAAATTTTCAATTAATATTATAATAAAGAATATGAGCTACAAAATAATTGTTTTGAATTTTTACTGTGAAATACAAATGTGTTTTTAATTATTCAGATGAGTAGTTTTCATCAAACAATTTTTGGTAAAAATGTTTGATTACTTATATTACCATACTAAATGAGAATTCAATAATTTAATTATGGATATAATCATCCTAAAATAATTTTTAGTAAAATTCAACGAAAAAAATTAAGTTAAACATTAATATTTATAAACATTTTAAACTCAAACATGTTTGCACAATTAATTTAAAAAAAATTAGTTTAAATTAATAACACAGTTGTAGTTACAATAACTATTGCGGTATAAAAGAATGTAGATCTTAAGATAGAAGTTGAACATAATTAGCCGGAAATAGACCAAAAGTACCATCAGGACCCAAACCTTGCCACCAGCCTTGGTCAATTTTATCAATATGACAAATTATGTCACCAGGATCAAAGGAAATTTCTGTGTCATCAACTAGAAGACAAAAACAATATATATATATATATATAAATAAATATATGTCGCAACCACTTAATGAAATTGATATTTTGACGAAAAGCTGTCAATTTTATAAAATTTCTTTATCACACTTCGTTAAATACTATAATAATTCACGAAATTGGAGCAATTTTAGTATGTATTTCATGAAGTGTAAAAACAGCATTTCCATTTAATGAAGTGAACATGCTTTAATGAAAAAATCGATTTTACTAAGTGGCTACGACACATTAACACACATACACTTCAAGTTGAATTTCACATTTATTTAAATTCCTATTACCTGCTTGATAGTCATACAAAGCTTCAGCTCTGATTCCATAATCATCTTCTATTTGGTTTTGTTCAATTTGATTAACAGTATTTTCAGTAATTATTTCAGATTTAGATACATAATCAATAGAATTATCAGAGACAACCACAGATTTAGATATTTCAACTTTAGTTTCTTCAGGACGTAACTCGGGTTCAGCTACTTTTTTTATATGTTTTTCAGCCATTTGTTGAGGATTAATAATTTCATTTTTAGTTTCTGGTTTTGCTTTAACAACAGAGGGTTCAGATTCAATTTTCGAGACTCGATCATTTACTATTGAATCTCTTCTTATCCTATCAGCATCCTATCAAAAAAATTAATTTTATTTAAACACCTATAAATAAAATATCAATTGTATCTTACTTCACGTATTAGTCTTTCGTCTTCTATTATCTTCTGTTCTAGTTTTTTTTTTTTAAGTTCTTCTTCTTGTCTTAGTTTCTCCTTTTCTTCTTCAGCTGCCCAAAACTTATCCCTTTCCGTTGAATTGATTTCTAAATTAGGTTGAATTCGTTTGTAAGTCGTACCCTGAAACAATTAGTTAATTATTGAACAATACTATTAAGAATGGGAGAATTCTCATTCATTATATTACAATTTTTTCTTGTGGCTGTGACTGATCAAGTCTTTCTTTAAATGAGTATACGGACGCAGAAGATTTTGATACTTTGGATAGAATAATATCTGTATCTACTTCATCATCATTACGAGCATTGATTGTGACATGTGCTCCTTTAAGAACATTTGACACATCGCGAATGTGATTGGCACATGTTCCTTTTCGAACGATAGGCGCTCCTTCCCCTTGCTAAAGAACAAACAGATAATCAATAAAGTACTTAGTAAATCTAAGACTTATTTGTTGGAAAAATGTGATCTACCCAATTTATCAAGACACATTTATAAAGGCTCGTCTTAGGATCCAACACTCGACAGAATGCGTACATTATTTTAGAACTATTTAAGTCTTCTTTCATTTCTTCAATTCCACCTTCTGAAAAACATTATAACAAACCAAATTGAATTAATTTCCATAATTTGTATTTATAGTACCAATCAAAATTGTGTTTTAAGAAAAAAAAAAAATGTTGAATAAAATAAATATGAAGTTTAATCACAACATTAAAATAGAAAATTGTTATTTTCTCTAAATATTTATACTAAATGAAAACTCATTCCATAAATAACTGTTTTAAAATTCAAGAAGTTTATTAGTAACAACAGTGCAATGTACTCCAAATCTAAATACTTTTCTGCCCCATGTGAGAGTAGCAAAGGTTATGGCTTATGCCATAGTCATAGTCAAGGAAGTGTCCACGAAATGATCAATTATTTTTAAAATAGCTAATAACAATCTTACATTTTGTATCAAATTAATTTTGTAATTGTTAATTAGAATTTATATAATAAGTAGAGATGAGAACTTTTAGAAATTACATATTTTATCTATACCTTCTATTTATAGCTAGATGAGTTGAAAATCTGTTTTAGATATCTGTAATTAGTACATATATGTTTTCATATGGCAATAATAACACAGGAACATTCAAAATATAATTACATTGTTGTCTTTACAATAAAATAAAATAATATTTATAAGTAATATTAATAACAGTACATTATATAGCAGGGGTGGCTAACCTTTTTTTAGATATAGTGCCAGATTTTGCAATCGAGGATTTTGAAACTACTTGCGTGCCTCCCCCCCCAAAAAAAAATAAAAATAATAATAATAAAAAAGACAATATTTTATTAAAAATAAAATAAAAGTGAAAGAAAAAAAATTTCATAATTTATTTTTTCACATTTTCAAAATATTCTTGTACCAAAATATTTCTTATATTATTGTCTACCTATCTACATTGAAATTTTCATAAAGTTTGAAATAAAAAAAAGATAGTTTCCGAATTATTTCGTCAAATTTTGAGAAAACTTGAAAATTTCGAAAATGTACGTCTCTCAAAAATACCATTTAGAGGCAAATAAAATTTCAAATTATTGCTGGACAATTGGATAAGTATTTCTATACAAAACTTTTTATACATAAAACAAAATAAAAAATAAACATCATAGTAAAAACATTAGCATCTTCGCTTAGTTCAGAATTTAAAATAAATATAAACTTCTTCTCTCCACTCAGAATCTAAAATCCAATCCATATTGAATATTGCTCTTTATTTCAGTATATTAATTTGAGTTTTGACTCATAATGAAATTAATCACTTACCTCCTCGACCGATGACTTTTAATACGTTGGTCAGACCTTCATAACCAAACAAGGCCCTAGAAATATTATCATAGTCAACAAATAATTAAAATGTAAATTTTAAAATTGTTATTACACTCTTCACTATAGAGTAAACACTCACCAGTTGGTCGGCGTCTTACTGTCTACCACATCTTTCCAAGTATCTAAGATTTGCTGTTTGTTTTTGTTTACATCCAATTGGGACATGTTTTGTACTACCGAAATACCTGATAATAATCAAATATAGATCAATAATAATTGATGTTGAGTGCTGTTTATAGCATAGGATGGTAGAACTAGAGAGTAGAGACACAGAACAGATTAATAGAGTGGTAGAGATGTACAGTGTTATGTAGATACTTTGATGGTTCGTACTTCGTAGGTGTCACTTTATTATTATCACTGCAATTGCTGCTGGTTTATCATTGTTTTCTATGGTATCACGATTAAAGATATACCTATATATCTTTAATCGTGTATGGTATATATACAAACACCTGTATCAGTGAATGATGCGCATGTGCAATAAATACTTATCTACCCCCCTCTTAATAACATTTGATAATAACAGTATTTTCCCGCCTATTTTAATGTTTTTTTATTTTTAACTATACTATCACATATATATATATATATATATATATATTTTTTATGTAGTATTATTGTATTATACCTATTTTTGGCGGTTACATTTATCCCATCACAGTAATCAGTTAAATTATTTAATGGTAGTAAATTCCATTTTATTTTATGCATTATTAAATAAATATAAATTTTTCTGTGATTTCACTTTATTCAAATTGATTATTTCTTTTATACATTTTACTCACTAATCATTTTTTTAATTTGATGAATTTTAAATCATAAAATACTACTCAACTGTCTATCAAGCATAAAAAAAGTAATTTAAATGTTTCATCACATAATTTTAGTATATTTTATTATAATTTATCACATTGTTCCCTTTATTACCTAAATAATTTCATTTTATATGTGAAACTTCTATTGTGTGTTCCAGGATGGATAAAAGACCAACATTGAAAATCAATAGAACTACATCAGATCAAAGTAAAGATGGAAAGAGCATTAGAAATCAGACAAATGAAAGTCCAAGTTCTAAATTTAATAATGGTACGAATAACAGATTAACCTCAAAATTACCTAATAGCCGGTCCAAAAGTAATTTAACTGCGAAAAATGAAAACATAAACAATGAAATTAAAAGTAAAGTATAATTTTATTCACCTAGATATATTTCAAAAAAGTTAATTGATTGAATAATACTTTTTGTGTTATAGATCTTAGCTCCAATATTACCTTAGGAAGAAATGGCAGCATGCCAAATTTAAGTCTAATTGGTAATAGAATGCAGGTAGATAAAACTACCAAACTTCGCTTTGAATATGATAAATATTTAAGTAGTTTGGAAGCATTATATATATCACAAAGGGTAGAAAAAAAAATTATTTCAAATATTGATGAACAAAAAAAAATTTTTAGAGAAGAATTTAATATTCTTAAAAATCAGTTAGTAGATTTGTGTAAAGAAATAGATCTGATAAAAAAATTAAAAATAGAAAAAAAAAACATAGATGAAAAATTTGAAGTACTTGAAATTCTCAGTAAGTATTAATAGTACCCAATGTTATTAAACAATGGTAGCTGAATTCATTGTTACTAATTATCAAAACTTATTTTTATGTTAGATAAAAGTATTAACTTTAATGAATCAGATGAAGAAATTATCTCATTATTCACTAACACAGCATACAAAGTTGTTATAAAGAATTTTAAAAAATTAAATGAAACTGATTTAAGTAAGTTTAAGAAAGTATAATTAAAATAATAAAATAATTATCATATATATATTTTTTTTTTGCATGGTATATTAGTACTAGTATGTCTATGTAACCCATAAATATATTTTTTAAATGTATTCTTAAAAAAGTAAAGTAATACAAAGATAAGTACGTACAGACAAGGAAACCGGACATAAATGATGAATTATAAATTGAATGAAAGCAAGTGAATAAAAAATACAGTGAATTGTGATATTGTAGGGTTTTTAAACCTTTAATAGGTAACAAATGTTCCAGTAGGTTGTAATGTGCACACAACTCATTAATATTTTTTTGTTATAGATATTTGTATTTATTTTTATTAATGTTCAAATTTCCATGTTGGACTAAAATGCATAAATGCATAATTCAATTTTATAGGCCGTTTAAAAAACGTGAGTGATATTCTTAAGAATATGTTAATTTTATTATAAAGATCAAAAGTCTTTAAAATTCAATTATGCATAACAGTCCACGATGGACATTATGAACATTTATAAAAATAAATTCAAATATTACAAAAAAATATTAATGAGTTTGTACATATTATCACTTATTGAAACATTATTTGATATCTATTTAAAAATTAAAAAACCGTCTAATATAACAAATTTGTAGTATTCCTTGAAAATATAAAATGTTTTTATTATAATTAATTATAAAATATAAAAATTGTATTAACCTAACAAAAAAAAGAAATTTTCAAAATTCAGTGCTTAACTCAAAATTGATTGAATCTTTTTGAAATTTTTATAAAATATTTTTGTGACCATTTTTAGTAGTTGGTGAAAGGTTCAAGTCCCTAGCTGCATTATTTTAGAAGTTATATTAGAAAGTAATTTTCAATTTTACAGAAATTCTGGTAATTGCATATTTTGCTGTTTTTTGTTCATTTTTCTACAGATTTCCCCCATTTTTGGCAAAAGTATTGAGAAATAGGTAAAATGACCTCTTTTAAGTACCATCTGGGTGTGATTCCGGTTCTGTAGAGATACTGATTGAAACTTTTGGGCAAGTATTTTTATACGAAAAAGTATTCACAGAAAGAGAGAAAAAAAAATTAATTTACATACTGTATAAAAGAAAGATAACCCCGATTATAGATACAATTTGGGTGTTATCTAATCCGTGTTAATTAATAATAATTAAATAATTGACATAGTGACTAGTGTACTAGTGCCTGGATTGTGCTTGCATTCTTCACACATTATTTATTATTCTGGTGTGGTTAGTCATGGTTAACCTTTTGAACATTTTTAACGTTTTCCTTTTATATTGATTGTAATAATTAAACACTATTAAATTTAAAAAAAAGCTAACAGCCAGTCCTCAAATACTCAATGTACAAAATTATTATAAGATTGTTATATAAAATACATTTTTTTTTTTTGGGGGGGGGGTGGGGGGGAGCTAATATAAAGTCCCACCATTTCCGTTTATGTTCAGCGTTATGTTTGTCAATATATTTAATCAGTAACAAAATGTTTATACATTTAAATTTACTGTATAATTTCATAGGACCAAAACATTTTGTTCAGTCTTACCAATTTTGAGTGTTAAAATAGCTAACCAATCAATAATCATTGATATTGGCTGTATATTATTATGATTAAATATAATTTATGTATTTGCTTATAGTTAATATTCGTTTTACAGGTGCTGTTAAAATATTGTTGAACGAAATAATAGATTCATTAAAGCAACTTGATTATGAAAATAAAACTAAAGCACGTATTGAATTAAAAGAAATATTAATAAAAATTGCAATATTAACTAAAGAGTTGGAGAAATATAAGTTGAAGTAAGATAATTTATTTTGTAACATATCAATTATTTTTTCAAAGGCGTATTTCACGGAGTAGGGGGATAATATGAAATAGTTTAATTTTATGTTATACATATAATTCTCAATTACTAATTAGTAATTATTAAGTATGAATTTAATTTTTACATAATTTAACTTAGCATCCATTAGTTAGATTTGATTATTGGTGTAAGGTTGTTTACAAAATCAATTCATATACACTAAAACTTTTAAGTTAATTTTGGATCCTAGTATTCCTGCCTTACTTTTCAGTATTCACTTAATGTTATTCCACTTTCCTTCTATTGTGCTATTATGATTTGGATGTGTATTCTTAAGTATTTTTCTATATTTTATGTTACATTTCATATTTCTTAGTCAATTTTTAATTACTCTAAATTTTACTTCTTGACAGTAGCTTTATTCATAATCTTAAACTTTTGATTTTGAAATAGTTACGTATTATAATTTTATAGTATGTACCCTTTATTTCACTTTTGGGAGTAAAGTATCAATATAAAACTTCAAGACATGAATAAATCTAAAAAAAGTAATTACTTGAATGAAACTTTTAACCAAAAAGTAATGTTTCTTTTGTTATATTATGATACATTTTATACCTTTATACGTTTGTTAGTAGATTATACAATAACCCATCCAATATATGATAATTTATTTTAACTAATTGCCAATCTTATTATTTTTAAGGTGTGAAGAATTATTTGATGAACAAAAGAGAGCGCAGGATTATAATTCTTCACTGAAAATAATTAAAAGTCAATTCAAAGAAGAACCTGAAAAAAAAAGTACTGCTAAAGAAGAGTTTGATAAAATTTTTAGTAATTTGAAATGGTAATTTTTAAAGATAATTTTATTTTTGTATGCCACAGAAAGAAATAATAACATTTTAGTATTATATCTTTATAAACTTAATTTTAAACTTACATATACATTGTGTGATTAAATATTTTTTATTTTTAATCTGTTACTTTTTAAACTTTAATTTGAATTATAATTATAAAAATGTTAAAATATAAATAATATATCAAATGTTTTATTTTTTTTAAAAGTGTGTAATCAATGATACTGTTTACTAAAATTTGTGGCTTGAAATTGATAAATAAAATGTTGATTTATATTACTGTTTTTAAATTTTATTTAGGCTTTTGAATTATTGTTTTTTTAAGTTTATCAATAGGCATAGGCACCAGATTTTAAAAATATCTATTGGGGTCAAACTTACTGTTTTTAGCTTTAACTTTTGAACCTATGGCCAAATTTTAAATTATCCTCTTAAATTTTATTTTTTAATGGATAATTATATTATGACAGATAATTGCTTAAGATGCTTTCATTCATAACGGTCACTTTTGCAATTAACTCTGCCATCAGTTCTAACTTCACCTGATTCAAATATGATAAAATAAGTATTAACTACAATAGAACACCAAATAAATTAAAAATATTAATTACATTTTTTGTAATTATTTAATAATTTATATGGTATAATTATATTATTAAATACTTATATTATATTAATAATATACTCAAAGTTTGACATTTTCATGAAATATTAATTTAAACATGTTGTAATACTTCATCTGAAGTCTATTCAATCAATTGTTCTTCATTTGACAATGATAGTATATTTTCATCTATTTTAACTATGGATTAATTCTTTTTGTATTATTCTATATTGATTTATAAAATCTATATTTATTGTTGGCGACCATCAAGGGGGTCGCGACCCCAGGTTGAAAAACACTGGGCCTAGAGTACTCATAAATTTATTAGTAAATTACTCTATGCTCTATGGTCCACACCATGGCCTCAGACTCATAGATTATCCTAGAGTAATATAGAGATTAGAGAGGCCATTTCATTCATATTTTCTTGAAGCACAACTTACTGCACAAGTCAATCTATTTTTCAGAATTAATACTTTAGGAAAATTAAATATTGTACATATAATTATATAGCCTTGATAACACTCAATGTGACCAATTGTAAAAACATTACATTTTGTAGGAGAATATCAACATAAACACTTAATACCATGAACAACTTAGTATACTTACAGTAGTGCTTAATAGTTAATACCATTTTTACTGATGATTGATGAACATTATTCTTGTTTGGAAACTAATAAATAAGTATAACTTCATAAAACTGACGATTTCTTTAGAGTATATTAGTTCTTAGCAGAATTATAATATATATATTATCTTAAGACTAACCCTATCAAAATGTTGAGTACTTTTCTAAACTCGAACCTTCAAAGATATTATCTGTTTTGCAATCTGAATACAACCAATGTGAAGTGTTCCCTTTCTTAATCATTCAAAAATTCAAAACCAAACACTGGCCTTGTACCTACAAATAAACAATATATTTGCACTGAAAGTTAATGGGGTCAATTAAAATTGATTTTGAATACTTATTTTTTCTTAAAATAATCCAAATTTTTTGGGTTTTACTCTTTGAATCGCATAACCTAACTTCAGTTTATGGTTTCTAGCAGCATAATTAAATTTAACTGCACAGTGGTCTTTTTTCATATTGCTATAATTAGTGCTTGAAATAATATTCTTTTGCATATTAACCTAACCTAACCAGATGGGGGTTTGGAATCTTTTCAAACTGTGTAGCATATAAATTAATGGAATATTTGTTTTTGTTTTTTTGCATATTTGAAAATATTTCGTTTGATAAAGAATATTAGAGAATAAATCAATTAATTTTACGGAATTTTGATATTTTGTGTTGTAAATTTAAATATAATTTTACAGTATCGAAACTGTAAACGAAATAACACAAGCCGTCGCATAGGCTAGAAATTGATTGGGATAACACTTTAGCGGAATAAGTTTATTTAGGTAGCCAAAGTAGCCTACACCAGTGTTTCTCAACTTTTTTGATACTACGGACCACTTGCAAGGTATTGGATACCTTGGGATGCCATAAAAAATATATTTTAAAATAGAGGAAATGGAGATTAGATTTTCAAAAATAGAGATCAAACTTATGGCAAAATTTGTTTTAGTAAAAACAAAAAAAAAATAGGAACTTATAATTTGTAAAATATTCTAACTATAAAATTAATTGGTATGAGGACTCTTTATCTCCATTTGATAAAAAAACTACATTAAAATTTCAAAAGTTAGTGATAACACACAGTATTTTGGAGCACAAAAAATTTCTGCATTCCGATGATGAATACTATGTTATGGTATTTTATTATATGGTTTGCACCAAACTTTTTTTTATCATGCTGTATCTACCATATATATTTACTCTTATAACTTCATCACAGAATAGATAATCAATGCAACAACAAAGTAATAATTTTAGTCACAAGGATCATTTTGTTAGCATTCTTATGTTTTTAAAATAAATTATAAAATGTGTAAAAATATATATGTGAAACCAAATATTACATGATATTAATTTAAATTTGTGAAATAAGTAACTAAAAAGAGACCAAATTCATAAAAATGGTACTTTTAAAGAAAAATTTAAAAAAAAAGAATAAAAAGAAATAATTAGATAAAATAGATACAAAGTGGCAGCCCTGAAAAAGGCATATTTTGAATTTAAAAAAATTCTTTCATATATTAATGTCAAAGCATAAATTTTGCATGTTTTATTATGATTTTTATAGAATATTATTTCGGCTTCTAGTTACATATTATATAAAAAAAGGAAATGCCCATTAAAATTATTAAATGTAACATAATATATATTCTTTTTATAATGTGATAATGAATATTACTTTTTTAATATTGGACAATAAAATAAAAACTAGTTTTTTTCTCCATAATTTATTTAATTAATAAACTAAATATTTTTCATGTCAACTGGATTGAAAAAAAAAAAACATTAACATTGTCTAATGTTGAATATACCTTGTAGTTGTTCGATACAAATGCATGTTGTTCAAATTGAATTAATACCTCCGATTATGGATGTGTGACACGTGCACAACAAATATAAATATTAATAATAATAATAATATTTCTCCACAAGTGAATAATAAATATAATCTAATTCAAGTCAATTAATACTTATTATTATTATTATTATTATCAATAAATAGGTACAGAAAATAAAATTCACGGGCGTAAAAATAATTTTTTAGCTTTGTAAAAATAAAGAAAAAACAACAATTAGCCATCAATCACAAACAGATGCGAGGCTTTTTTTTATCATTAAGTTATAGTACAAATTGATTTATATAATTATCTTTACGTGTATTAAATTTAATTTGATTTTTAACAAATTTATATTCGTCCATCAATGGTGTTTGGGCAAAGGCCAAACAAAAAACTGAAAATACATTTGTTTTGATTTTTCACTAGTGTTTAGCCCTCACTATTCACAAGTTTCTTATCCTTACACATTTAACTATTATCATAAAAACACTGGTATGTACACAAAAATAAATAAATATATAAATGATTGCATAATCAATGCATCACTGGTACGATTTTTCTTTTGATAATTAAACTGAATAATTGGGCTAAACACTAAAAATAACATAAGTATTCCATGTAGAAAAAGTTATACAGAAGTAATAATTTACTCTAAAATTTTTTCATGTTAATTTCTAATTATTAAGTATATATAAAAAAGAAGGTAATTTCTCATTAGAGAACTGTAAACTAATACAAATTGATTTATGGGAAGGGGAATTTAAAAAAATTATTTATAAAACGAGCCGAATAGTATCATCCAAAAAGGGGATTCCAAAGAAATATTTTTGTACAATATATATGTTGAATAAAATAAGATGCAAAGACCTTATTTTTCATCATAGAGCCTCAATGTTGGGTATATTTTCTTATACGTTTTGTAAATCTGCCATCAGAATCCCATCTTGTCAAGACACTGAAATCAAATAAGACACATTGATCATTAAAATATTTTATTGGGAAAAAAACATACTTTAAAGGCGATGAAAGCGGTAGTCAGAGCAAAGGCTACAATTTTTCTTGGAACAAATATAAGTTATTGGTGGCCGCAACAGCAACAATATTTTCATTTGGATGCCATGCAGTATGAAGAATTTTTTTATTAAAATCTAAACAATCGACACTAATCTCGTCTTTTTTACGTTTGTTTCCAATACACACCTAACGAAAAAATAATATAAAAACAATTATAAAATACTAACGAGAATATTATGTTATATTTACTTTTCTAGGTTTCAATATTGTCTTAGGCTTAGTAATTTCTTTTGAAGCTTCTAATGTGACATCACGTTTGGCTGCTCTATCGAACATTCTAAAGAAATTATTGTAAGCACCAGTCATAATATATTGATCAGTGCCTGACCAACAGCATTCAAACTTATCAAAAATACAGTCATTTTCATACAATGAACATAGTTTAGGTCGCAAGTACTCATGCACCTAAAGATTTTAATAGGTCATTAATTTATGTTAGTTAAGATCAAAATGGACATAATTAAATTTATACATACGGGATATGTTTCAATAGGTTTAGTTTCCATGTGTAAATCCCAAACCTTAATAGTCATATAATCTCTAGACATCATATAACGGCCAGAATTGGAAATTTTCACATCAGATATACTAGATATGATTTCAGAAAAGAAACTCCTTGTAGTTGGATCATCCTGTTCTTCAAATACTATACAAAACCAATGCTCATTATAGTAATTTTTATTACATTATAAGAGTATTATTTTATTACTAACATTTAGCATGTTTATCACATAATGCTGAAGATCGCATATCACATAAACGAATTGTACCCTTGCTACTACTATACACAAATAAGTTACATTCCAGCGGATGAAATTCCGCTGCTGTTATGACTTCAGTGAGCTCTTCCATGTTAGTTGGTTTGATATCAACAATATCTAAAGTTTAGTCTATTAAGGAAATATATTAACAATCTTACTTTAAAAATAAACTTTAGAAAACAATTTAAATTACAAAATAATTATAATTGAACAATTAATTGATTAAAGGATACTGAAACTTTGATCAGTAATTTCTAAATTCCATAAATTTATTCTGAGGTCATCAGCTGACAGATAGGTTTCTTGATCAGAATTTACACTGATTGAGTTAATATGATAAGTGTGAGCATTGGCAAAGACTCTTCTTGGAGAAGCTTCGACCATTAATTCCATAGATTTTAATACTGGAACCTAAATATTTATATGAATAAAGTGATCTATATGCATAATGTACAAAGTATAAAAATATAAGAACATACCCGCAAAGAAGTTATATTCATTGGATCTCTCATGATGCCACTGTCTTCTTTAGTGTTATATCCTTCAATTTTTTTGTCTTTTTCAGACACTTTCCATAATTTTATGGTTTTATCTGAATAAAACATATGAACACAAATTAATAATAACAATGTAATAAGTTGTTTATGATTATATATTATTACCATTAGTAGATAATAAAAAATGTGCTTGATTTTTACGCCTGAGCCACCTAATTTTATTAATTTTTTCTTCTATTTCTAAACTCTTAAGATAATCAAATTCAGGTTCATGACTTTGGAACGTACTGTACACAGTATAATCTCCTCGTCTTGGAATACATGTTTTACTCTGAAATATGATAAATTGTATACTAACATCATAAAAAAATTGTGAACAATAAGATTTAATTTTTAACTGCAATTAAATTGATAATACAAAAGTATCTATTTCTTACCTAACATATTTTAAGCTTTATAATGAATAAATAAATGTATGAATATAAAATATTAAATATAATACTTCTTTAATGATTATTTCAATTAATTTGATTTATTTAAATTCAATTTATCTAAAAGAACATAGTTAAATTTCTCATTTAACACTATTTGGTTTTAAATATTTTCCTAAACATTATACGTAAATTTCACTTTTCTACTACAGTCGAGTCGCGATAACTCAAAAAACTTGATAGCTCAATTTTTTTTTTTTTATTCCCTTAGAAATTACAATAACACTAATGTGTTAAAAGTCTTGTGTGATTTGTGGGTATTTCATAAATTTTAATGATTTCATAACTGATACAAATAAACATACTTCCATGAACAAAGGCAATTCTATTTATGGTACTAACTGCCAAAGACATTAACTATTATCATCTAATGATTTGTCTACATTACTTTATGTCTAGCCATGATATGAATAATTTTGAGAGATTAAAGATTTTTTATCAGTAAGTCTATAGATATTTTAAATTTTTAATCAAATTTTAAAACTCGACTGTATATGTAATAATGTCATTAGACTAAAGGCATAAATAGGTGGGGCTAGGGGGCTTAGTCTCCTCAAAACCACTCAAAGCTCACAAATGTTTTTTGAAAATTGCATAAGCTTCTGGGAGGCTAAATCAAACAAATTAATTTGATAGCTTCTCCCTAATTTATTTTATCTTAATTGCACTTATGCATCAGACAAATTTATTTATTATTCTTACAAAAATACCCATTCAAATGAAAGAAAATAAATAATTAATATGAATATTTATTTTGAAAATACATCACATACTCTGTACTATTATTTAATAAATAGGTACATGGGCGGATCTGAAGAATATTATAATGGGGGTGGCGAATTGGTAAATAGGTATAATTCAAAAAGACTTTATTCCTTAATAGTTTTTTATTTATTATTATTATTTTTTTTTTTTGGGGGGGGGAGGGTTTGTGAATTTGAGATCTGTTAACCTAAACTTTCAATATTTTTTTTTGTATTCCAATTTATATTAATTATAATCATGGTCTATTATAAGTTACAACATTATTATCAGTTTACTTCAAACAAATTATCTTTGAATTTCGTCGTACACGCAAATATATATTATTATTAGGTTTTGAAAGTTATAGCATTTACGTTTTCTCTTTGATAAATCTTAGAAAATAATCGGTGACAAAACAATTTGTTGTGTACTTCCCTGAGTTATAAACAATTTTTTTTTTTTATTGTTTTTTTGCTATTTAGAGTTGTAAGAGCTATTTTTAGTTGAATATTCCACATGGAAAAGAAAGCAAACACGTTTATTTGAAAAACCTTTTTTATTTACTCATTGTGAATACCTAAAAATTGAATTTGAATTATTTGAAATGAATAAATCTTTATTTGGCAACAGTGAAGAATAGGTTTTTCATCGTTCTATAAAATAACTGATCAATATAGTCAATACCCATTTGCATAATCAAGTGAGTTCATAATAATTTATTTTATTCCCTAAATGTATCAAATATATTATAACAATGTTCTGGTAGCTAGACAGTATTCTAATTGTATTATTCCTCTGACTATTAATCTTGTATGAGTAAGTTAAAAATGTATTTTTTTCAAAAAAATAAATTAATTTTGGTGTTTTAAGTGCAAATTAAAGCTCTAAAAAGTAATTTTTATGACACTACAATTTCCATGTTATAATTGACATAATACTATATAATATTGTGATAGTACAATATTATTTTTATTTAATATTAATTTCTGAGCTTTAAAATACATCATATCTGAAACTCCAGGTAGTAAATTGTTATAAAAATAATAATTGGTAATATATGAAATTCACTTAGAGCACACTACATGGCTGATGGGGAAATCGGGGAAAAAAGTTCTAGAAGGCGATTGCCACATCCTCAAACCTGCCCTTGGGTAGGTATAGGCATTCTGCAATTATCTTATATAATTGAAAATAGGTTTATATAAAGAATATTAACAGAAGATTATTATTAATGAGATTCCTTGATTTTAAATACATACACTTACACTTAATTTTTTAGAATATAGAGTATACAGAATTATACTTGAAAATATTAGATTAGCGGTCACCAACTGGCAGACCGTGGTCACATTTTTTACTGATCTTGACGGCCACAAGATTATACATAATTTAAAAAAAAATATACACATGATAAAAAAATATACTTTCTCTGATATTATATTCTGTATTTTACGATATGAGTGATTAATAATAACAAATTTCAAAGAATTTATAAGTTACAGCACATGGTTTATTTATTTATATCAATTTTTACTATCTAGGTATTTACGGTTTTAAAAATTTTAAATTCTAGATTCTTACGTTCTGGGTTTTTAGACAGACCTGTGGTAGCATTTCGGTAGTGCAAGGGCAACAATAGTTTAAATGATATCGTGTGATTACTTATTTGAATAGGTATCTCATTTTATAATAATTTTTATACGTATGAAGTAAAGGTAAATTGGGGGAAGGACGAGGAAGAAAAGATTAGTAAAAGCTGAAATCAGTTTCTTCACAGTTAATAAATATGTGTCGTTTAACATTACCTTAGAAAGTTGGGGTTACACCTTTATGTTTGATTGGATATCATGAAAAATTCCAATTTCAAAAGACATTATGAAACTAAACACAAAATCTTTGGTGAAAAATATTAAGTAGGTAAAAGTCTTCGTAAATTAGTTTCAAAATGATATATTTAATTCAGCATAAATATGCAAAGCTATTTTATTGAATATCAACTTTTTAAGAACTAATTTCAGATATTGATTAAAATAATGTGATCAATTTAATGGTTTAATGAGAATTAGTTACGATAACTTCAAATATGAAAAATCTCATTAAACTAAATAATGGGATTCTTCAAATAAAAACATAGATACTTAATATTTTCTTTTTTTATGATTGTAGTTTAGTAAAGATTAATTACGATTATTTAATACAAATAGGTATAATATGTATCTGTTATTTGTCAATGTGTTAAGTCATTACAAAGGTTTTGGATCATGGAAGTTTGGTAATTTTCAATATGGACTCCCATAGAAATTAGTTGGTGACTTTTGATATAGATTATATAAAAATAGTTTTAAATTTTAACAATTAAATAATTTAATCAATTTACTAACCATTGGATCTCGCTGAAATATGACGACTCGTCCGCCTTTGTCACCGGTTGCCAATAATTCACCATCATGGTTAAATTCCACACAGGAAATTAAATCGGCTGTTAAATAATTTATATTATCTTACAATTAACAAGGGAACAAAATTTTATATTAATATATTTACCTTCGGTAACATCATCTTCCAATGTGCCTTTAACTTGTGAGAAACACCATTGGATCTCACCGTTTCCTGTGACAAATAAATTTGGTATGCATTAGTGATTGGTACATGCAATGCAAAACATTTTTGTACAGTAATATACAAGCATCTGTTCAATTATTAATAATTTTAATACTGATGCCAATATAGACATTTCATAAAAATTAAAATATAAATACTTGTTTACTAATTGAATATATTTTTGGACATATAAACAGTAATTGAATATTGTAAAAGTAGAAAAATCAAAAGCGTAAATGTTATAACACAAACATGGGTTAAGAATTCCAATCATAATTTTATATTTTGGCTAAGTACAAGTTTTATTTAGAATTTAAGAAATGTAGGTACAATTACCTAACATTCATACATAATATAGAGATTAGAATATCTGAAACATAGAATTATTTAGCAGCATACATACAACATACAAGATCAATTTTACATTGAAGTGTCCTACGATTCTTAGGTAGGTATATAAAAAACATAATTACCAATGATTATATTGGTGTTATGTTATAGCGCTGAGGACATATCCTTCTAGATAACAGATAATCCACCAATAGGAATGTAATATGGAATGGTCTAAACTTGTGCTTATCTTAAAATACGTTGTGGTATTGAAGATTTAATGAATCATATTATGGGGTTTGATCATAGAGTCCAATTGAATGATATAAAGGGTGCAATACGACGTGCACATGGTGTTGCCAGCGACAGGCGGAGGGTATAAGGGCAATATGCCATAGGTTTTGGAATAGACACCGCCAGTAAACATGATCACTTCCAACGGCGATATTATCAAACTTCAAGGGACTGTGACACAGTGCCGTCTTACCGTTCTCTATATCATCTGTCATTGCCGTTGGTCTAGTCGATGATTATGCAGCGTAATAATTACCGCTAAAGTACGATTTAGTCAGTGAACGAGTGACCTAGAAACGTTGGCGCGCAGAAGTATCCGATGGTGTTGAGAAAACGTGATAAGCACAGAATGTGGGTACCGGCCTTGTATCGTCGGACAGCAAAGACGACGACGACGCACACGCACGGGTAACACGGGTACACACGTAGCGGTGCAGCGACGTAGCGCGAACGGGTGAAAATCGTGAAGACGGTGGCCGTACTACAAAGCGCGCGGCGAAAAAGCGTGCGCGTCGACAACCAGAGTGCCGCCCGAGCCGACGGTTGTCACTAATCGTCCGTCGAGATAGCGGAAAAACTAAAACAGCGCGGCAACGGGACACAAGGAGCGTGACGGAGGCCGGTGTCAGCGGGCGACGGTGACAATGAAAACGTTACGAAAACCACTTACCGGCCATTGCGGCGTCGATATCGCTGTTGCAGCGCCTTTTTTTGATTAGATTATCCACCGTAATTACGTTCGATGAACCATTCGAGAGAAAAAAATTAAATTAAATTAAAAAAAAAAAAAAAGTGATAATAATAATAATAACGATCAAAACAAAACCAGACCACAGAACGCTGTGGTGGCGACGACGACAACGACGACGGCGGCGGCGGCGGCGGCGGCGGTGGATAAGAGAGAATCGCGACGAAGGTGGCGGCGGCGGTGGTGGTGGACGGACGGACGGCGGCGTGATGTGATTTTTCAATTGGGAAAAAGTCTACGCACACACACACATAAGCACCCGCGCGTGCGTACACATGATATACACGCACACACACGGTGTCGGTGGCGATGGTGGGGCAGAGCGTCCGGTCGGTGGGGGAAGGCACTTTTGGGCCGCGCGCGCGAATATTATAGTCTGATGTAGTGGAGACCGTGTGTGTGCATGCGTGCTCGTCAGACGCTATTTATTTCGGCGCGGAGAACAATATAATATGTAATGTAAGTAAAATAATAAAAAATGAAAAAAATCGCGTTCCCACAACTACACTATGAATGATAGTTGATAATACGCTCGTGGTGTGCGATCTAGCGGTGTACCAGTAAACCGCTGCCGATCGCGGTAACACGCGGTAGTTTCCCGGCTCTCGAATGTGTCCCAATGTCTCATGTGTCTACACGGGTGGCAACACGCGGGACGGTCGCCACAGTGTCGGCAACGTGATCGGTACGCGCGTATTTTCCGCTCCCGCGCTTTAGCGAACTCGTCCATGGTCCGTGCATCGACGTACTCTTTACCAGCGGACACTAAATAAGTGGATGATACTGCGAATTGGGCAGTGGCCAGTCAGCAGTTCCAAATGTCATCTTAGACTTATTTATTTTTATTTTTTATTCGAAAAACGACCCGATCGAAAAGTTTACAATACAAACTTTTAAGTCTTAAATTTTAAATTAATATTATAATACGTGCATTTTTGTTCAAATTTTCATCCCACGATAACTCTGATATTCTATTTTCATTGTAAAAACTTGGTCCAGAATCCGTAAAATGAAAAACCATGTTCATCATTGTTTTTGGTAACACCTAGGTTGAAAAACACTAATCTATAATATTCCATACTACAGAATTGATGCACGTGGATTTTAATTCACACCATCGAAAAATACATTAGATGGTGAAAAAACATTACCTACCAACGTTTTGGGTGTTAATTAGAAATGTATCACAATAGGTAATTTGTCCGTCTTTTCCGATTTTTTTTCAGTTAAACCTTTGTAAAATGTTTAATTCTATGTCTAAGAAATTTTATTGCACAAAATATTCGCAATGAAATTCTCTACCTATAACCTAGGTACTAATTTTTAAAAATATCGGTCCTTCTAATTTTCTTTTATGTACATTAAAGTACATAAAAGTTCTTTACCTTAATTGTAAATTTAGGTAAAACGAATTTCTTCAAACTTCTAAATTTAAACCAGTGGCGTGGCGTGGGTATAAGCAGTGAAGCATTGCTTACATTGGGACTTCGAAAATAATTGGGTGATATTTTTAACTCTATAATATTATACAGGTAGCTTACATCAATAATAATGCATTTTTATGTATATGTAACATAGATACCTATACCTAACCTAACTTAACCTGAGCATTGTCATACCTTCCTAAATATACTGCGGTATTATTTGTTCATGGCGTATTATAATACTGCATAAAAAATGTTTTTATTCTAATTTGTAGTCTACTTGATAAAAAATAATGTATTTTTCTTTCACAAGTAGGTAAGTCTCTTCTAATAATTTAATTTAATGCAAATTGTTTTAAAAATGAAGCAAATTAATGGCAAATACTACTTCAAGGTAAACGTATTAATGTCGTCTTAACTTCTGAAACTCATTTCATAAAATATGTTCAGACTCAGGATTCTACAATTTTTTAAAATCAAATCATCCCATATAACACTATACCCACGGAGGCACAGCAATTTATATAAAATCATCCTTGTTTTTCAACTATAAAATTTTTCTCAACTATTTTTACAGTCGTGTACTATAATATACCTACAACAGTTGCAGCTATATATTTCTCTCCGATACAGTATGAATTTATAAAAATATGCTCATTATTTTGACACCACCAGTCATAACTTTATCATAGGTGATGATTTTAATGCCAAGTATCAGAGTTGGGGATGTCGAATAAATAATCCAAGGGTAATACTTTTTACAAACAATTTTACAAACTAAAAGAGATTTAAAATACAAGCTTCACCAGCACCAACGTATTGTATTGGTGAACTTCCTTGTGTAAAAAACTGGATATACCTGATATATTTATTTTAAATACTCTGAGTAACTTATTTTTTTACAATTTCTTATCTCCTTGAACCAAATTCGGATCAATCAGACCACTCAGCTATACTTTTATCAGTAAATGCATTGCCACCAATCCCTCTACTCAAACTTTTTCAACGTCTTACTAACCAACATAAGTTCAATAACTTAGTTGATCAAAATATTAACCTGAAAGTCAGTCTTAAATCAGTTAAATTCAACTAAGAATAGATGACATTTTGATAAATTTACAATCACTATTCAATCTTTAGCATGGGCTTTTAGTCCTAGCTAAAACAGTACAAAATCTATTTTTCATCATTATCTGAGTACATTCATAAATTTTATTAATTTTCAGGAATCGAATCGCTAGGGCTTTATACCAGCATTCCCACTTCCCATCTCACAAAATAATCTTCAGCAAACTTTCAGACTCAATAAAAAAAAAATTCTTGCAACACATTCAAATAAGTCTACAAAAAATTATTGTTTTTTTCTTCTGTAATTTGATTTATCAAACTAGTATTAAAACTTGAAAGAATATTGTTAATTTTTATTTGGATTTATTATATGTATTATATTTATATTACACTTATTAATCGTAATTCAGTTAAACCCTCTAGGTATCCGAAAATCATACTTAGAACTGACATAATATATTACATTATATTATAATATCTGGACTTATAAGGGGTCCCATGGTCCATATCTTAAATAGCTTAGGGTCTTATCAAGTCTAAATCCGACCATGAAGATATTTTAGTTTTTACACATGTTTTTAACTTTTTCGGAGGTAATGTAAAAAAGCCTTTTGAGTGTAACCTGTATAACATTATTTCTTTAAGCCAACATCCTTTTTAAAAACATTTTCATGCATATATTCTGGGTGGTGTATCTTCTTTGTAAGTGAAACAGCTTTTTTTTTTTTTTTACTTTCTTCACTTTATTCACTTTACTGGTATTTTACCAAGAAATTTCACTTTGACCTCTGCAAATTATTTTCTCTTTCACTTAACATATGAATAAGGCCGCCGTCACAAAGTAAGTTCATCAGTAAAATGTATATCCATACTTGTATTTAATTTGTTTTAATAATGTCTGATTTAACTTGTTATTTTCGAAAATTTGCAACGAAATATTGTTTATATTACATGATTTACATGTATTTAAAAGAAAGTTATAAACGTTGTTTTAAGTAGTTAACTTTTCTGAAACATGTCCGGTAAATTAATTTTAAAATTTATATTAAGTATCCAATAAACATCATTGTATTTAAGCATTTCATATTAATTATTTGATAATATTGTTTGGACGAAATTTTATCATTGAAAATACAGGAACCAATCAGAAATGATGACACCTGTGGCCACTTTTTGATGTATAGGCTCTCTAGAGTGTAGAGAATACTAAATTAACTAATACTAAATAGTAAATTGTAACTGAACCATCGTGAAAATATAGCAATTTTTTGGCGGTCACACAAAACTGCTTCGAGGGCTGACTTCTGATTTACAAGAACGCATGTTTATCAAATGGTTTTAAACTATTTGATTATTTTCATAAAATTAGAAGTTTTCGAATTATTTTATTTTTTAATCGCTCTCTTCAAAAGATTGCGGCATAGCAAATATAGAATGATTTTCATAGAGTTTATATCTTTATCGTATCTTTTAAGGAAAAAGCGTTAACTGTTGTGGTTTGAGAATTTCAATATAAAATTTAACAGTTCATAGAGGAAAAGGAGTGGTAGAACAACGTGAAAATGGTTATGAAACTACGTACTACTCCCTCTTGTCCCACTCCTGCTCGATTCAATAATGAGTTCGACAAACACAACGCCTACCTGTTATTGATTCTCGTTAAGAGCACAAGAATTTCTGTACAGAACACGCTGAATTCATCCCGTTGGTTGTTTTGGATTCTTAGGACCACTAAGTATGTACATTACACTGCATAAAAGCATTAGGGATCGCTCTCCAGGACCGTGGCGTATTTGTAAGGGCCAAGGAATGATCTGGATGATTATATCTCCCCTTAAAGTCGTGTCGAATACATATTCTCTATGTATATAGAAATCGTCTTTTTGGTAGGCTTCGAAGATGTTGATTTTCTTAGCACAAGGAATACTAACGTACATTCGAGTAAAAGAGTCGATAAAATAATATGCCATAAATAAACTAGATTTTCGTAAAGTCCGTTTTAATTATTTACTGTCTCCGAAAATATTGACGCTACTGTATAAAAAAATTAAATGGTTGACATTCTCAAAAAATTGTTAAAATAACTTGAAAAATGTCTCATTTTTTAAATGTTCGAATTTTGATAAAACTAATTATTTTTAAGTGAAATAGTGATTTGTTTTTTAATCAAAACCTTATTGCATTGTAAATTTGAAACCCAGTAAAAATCATTGAAAGGAATTGATGTTAATGTAACGTCACGAATTAAGCGGGAGGTAGATTTATCCCGATGCACCGATTTTCGCTAGTCATCAGCCACTAGGCCAAAATTGTAAATATGCCATTGATATACACACTCTTGGTGTAAAATGGGCAGTGTTCTTCTAACCTGAATTGTTTTTTTTGTTCACGATGAACCGGGTGAGACTGGACTGACGGATCATGGCCGTGGACTTGATGACAAACTTGTGGGCGTGCGACGAGGGTGACGCACTAGGGTCCGTGGCTCGGGACACGCGTGTTTTTCCTCCTGGCGGCGCATCCGTCGGCCGCCATAAACTCACCACCTCGGTGTGACGCATTTCGTTTGTCACGTGGCCGCGACAACCTGTGAACACGCACAAACATAATAGGTCACAGTTAGTGTTATTAATTAAAAAAATAATTACATTAATATCGTTGAAAAAACTAATTGTTTGTCGCTCTCACGGTGTAATATAATTTAGTACTCTACTTAGGACTTGAATATTGATTGAAACTTCTAAAAGGTATACATTTAGTATTTAAAAAAGTAGAGACTTCGCACCTTAGGGTATTCTTCGCTCCTCAGGCGGGATTCTCTTGGCGGGTGTTTTGAATTTTAAAGAAACGATAAATTATTTCTTCAATAATACGATTCTGACCGGAGCTTCATTTAATATACAATAATCGTAATTTTAAATATGTTTAACATTTGTTATTTAATAACAGAATAAGCCATGTGCAATTCGTTGTGTAATGATAGATCCTTAGAAGAGTTTTTTTCACCGAATTTTATAATTTTGCAATCTAGACGTATTTTATTTTGTTTGGTTTGCAATATCAAACGTTTATAATTGAATACGGGAAACCATGAATCTATTTGTTGTAGAAAATATTTGCCATTTTATATTTCTCTGTTTGACCGAATAAGTACCCAATTTATGGTTATAAACATCAACATTTCGAACTAAAAGCAATGATAAATGTTTGTATACGTAGTCGATAGTTTTCAAAGACAAAGTGTTTTTTTCATAAATAACCATTTGTTATGACATTGTAGTAAGAGACGCGACAACTTATGCGAGGAGAATAAAATTCATTTTATTGTATTAAAAGCATACAAGATATATACGTATAATCATGATTTATGTAATTTAATAATTACACTTGGTATCGTGGAATGCGTCTCTTACAATGGGATAAAACATTTGAGGTCGACTGAAAATGCATTCCTGGATATGTACGGATTGTTCATACATTGCCCATATGAAATGGACATAGAAAGAAGGCTATATGTCACTATTTAAAGGTGTGTCTATAAGGTATGACCTATATGTGCGACATGACAAATGCAATGACAAAATATAAATCTATTACTAGTTCGCAAATAAGATGTGATAAAAACGTGCTTTCTACGAATTGGGCTAGGCAAGGTCTCTCAGGTGTCAAGGACAATTAATCGAAGCTTTCTCTATATATTTCGTTTCCTTCTTGGACTATCTCATTAAATTTGTGGATGGCGTACATATTACTATGATGATTATTAGGATCGATCAAACTAGCAAATAATAGTAGTCAGTGTACCTCAAATTACACTTAACAATTAAATTAAATGCGTTGACGTTCATTGCGTTTTAGTTGTAATGAGATATATTGTATAGGTTTACGGTAATTTAAAATGTTTACAATATAAACAATAGTCGTAAATGCTTTTGAAATCACCTATCATTTACGTCTAAACTGCCAAGTATTATCCGACGGTTAATAGACACTATAGTGTATAGAGATTTACAATAAACACCAGTAATCAAGAAAGAAAACACATTTTTTTTTTTTTCAACGTATGGACTTAAACGATGTAAATTTCTACAGATCGAATGATAATACAAAATGAAAACAAATAATACTGCAAAATAATATGTGCTAGTCGACGTACTAAAAACACGAAGCAATATTTGTTTATGTTAATTATTTTTCAAGTATATGCGTATGACTTGAGAGTACATAATATATTTGATCTTAAACCTTAAGAATATATTATGTTTAAGTATTAAAATGATCAAACACATTTACACAGATTAGTTAAATAACAGTTACAGTTAAGTACAAAAATTAATATCAAGTGATTAACAGCACTTTAATTTGCAGTGAAATTAATTGAGAAATGTATGTATATATTTTGTAAGCAATTTTTTGTGAGATATCTTGAACATTACCATACATGAATAAAGTCAAAAACAATTTTGTATTGGATTATATAAATATACCAAATATAATTAATTTTGTAAAATTATAAAAAAATGATTTTTGTATAAAGTAGTGATTATTTGTCTAATGTGCTGTATTTTTTGAAAATATAAAATGCTTTCATTTATTTAAAATTCAACCGTATTACACATAATATTATAGTAAGAGTTTTGTATATTAATAGTGTACACCCAAAATTTTTTTTTTTTTATTGGATGTCGAAAAGGTACATTGCTCTCTTTGTTTTGCTTACTGTACAGATTTATAGATGAAATGCGTAAACTCGAAACTACCTGTAATAAATCGGATCAATTTCTAAAGACTTATTGAATTTTCATAAAAAAAAAATAACATTTATTTCTACAGAACGCTGATCGAAAACTTGCATTGAGTTTAGTAGAAATTTGATTCACATTAAACAATAAATCAAGTATAATATTATTATATTGATTGGATTAACTGCAGTACATTATGAGAGTTTGCCATTCATATAAACAAAACAATTAGGAAAGTATTTTGAATTCGCCAAGAAAAGTTTCTCCTTGACTTAAATTTAGAATTAAATTAGCAAGTGCGTATTATAAATTCTTCATTAATAATTTTCTTAACCAACCTATTAAGTTTAGAATTTTTTTGTTTACAAACTATTATTAGTACATTAAATCAGCTACGATTTCGAGTCAAAATTTTAATTAAACGTACCATGTAATATTTTTGTAAGTGCTTCGTTATAGTTTAGTCAATTAGTTTGTCGTTTAGTTCAAATAAAATGGGAAGGCACGATTTTTCAAATATAAAAAAATCTAAAAATTGTACATCTTGGAACTATAAATAACACTTAATAACTGAAGAGTACACAACACTTTATGGGTAAACGATCACAAAAGAATTCCACTTGACTCATTTTTGTTTTAATAAAATTAAACAATGATGCATTGTACTTAAGAAGGAGCTCTTTACAAAGTTTACGCTTCTTATTAGATCTTTATTAATTTTTGATAAAAATATTATATTTAATATAAAACTATTCAAGAGATAAAATATTGTTGGAAAATCTAAAAATATATCTATAGGTACGCGTATTTTTATTTTGGATTCTGAACGAAGTGAAAAAGCTTATGTTTTTTATTTTGTTTATATGAAATTAGTAATACTTTTAAAAAAAATTTAAAAGAATATCATTACTTTAATTCAATGAAATTAGGTGATTTCAAAAATAATATTTAGAAAATAATAAAAGCAATAGTATTTTTTTATTTTTATTTACTTCATTGTAACTTTTAATAACTCTGTTCCGAAACACTCAAGGACATTGTGATTCAGTAATAAAAAATTGACATTTTTTAAATTAGTATTATCATTGATTGTAAATACCAGTAGTAATTAGCAATAGTGTTATTTTACGGTTTGAATAATTTGGTATTGTGTTTTACTTAACCATACGTGATTTTACAAAAACCATAATAAATAACAATAATAATGATGATAATGATAAAAAAAAAATTAGAATAGACGATTAATTTTAGCCGGAAACTATGTATCATTAAGATTAAAAAAAAAATAAAATTAACAAAAAAAAAAAAAAGAAGAAACTAATGAATCACGTTACGAGTCATTTGCAAACAATTTTTATTTTTGGCAGAAACGGTTGTATTTTGTAAGAAATTAGTTCAAACGCATTTACGTCAAAACTAAGGTTATTTTACCGAAAAATAACAAATGTATATTAGTATGAATATAATTACGTGTAAGCCTTAAATTTAAAGTTCAATGGCGATTTAAATTTACGAAACGTACCGGTGTGTGGTTGTAATTAATTTGATGGCAGTGCACTGATCTGGCAAGATTTTATGTGAGCTTTTTCATTAAAATAACTGGTTTTATAACAACTACAATTTATATATATATACATATTTTTTTTTTTGAGTAAAATTTAATTTATTTTCATTGAATTTAAATTATAATTATATTAAATATAATATAATATTTTGGTAAACACCATAGTTAATAGATATCTAAAGACTAAAAAAAATATTATAAGTTAATATCTATTAACAGAGGTTACACACTACACAACATGACCCAGTGCTATTAATTGTCTGGCCTGGAAGGTAGAAATAAATTGGCAGGAATAAGTAATCATTTTACCATTTTTATCCGTGACAACAACAATACAATTAACGCAGGGGAGTGGCTGAGGAGGCTGAAGCCCCTCCCGAAAATTCAGGAAATCTTAAATTATTATCTAATAAGTTATAAATAATATAAAGTATGGGATATGGTAGATGGCTGGTAGTTGTTGAAAAAAGTAATAAGTGATAAGATCAGAAGGGATAAAAAATGTTTAATGAAGACAAGACAAAGACACAAAAAAAAGGGGGGGTTACATTTTTTATTATTTCCTTTAGAAAGAAAATCAATTTTTGAGAACGCGGAGGGGGAAGGTCCTTGTATCCTTCATTATCTTGAACCATAGGCGCAATTAAGGAGGACTTAGGAGGTTCAGCTACCCTTAAAAAAATCACTCAGATCCTCCCCCTATTTTTTTTGAAAATTGCTGAAGGTTGACATATTTAAGCATGTTAATTGTTAAGCATTTGGAGGACTAAATAAATCAAATAAACATGTTAGCCCCTATAAAATTAATCTTAATTGCACTAATGTATTCAACTGATAGCCTTCTCCGAAAAAAATTCCTGGCTACGCTACTGAATTAATGGTTATTTTTAGTTTAACCCATGTTAAAGAAATTATGAAACGAATCGTGATAAAGTAAATTTACTTTATCATGGTTTAACCATTTTTCTTAGAGAAATTTTTGTTTTAATGCATCATATAAAAGGAAAAAAGCCGGACATACTTCGCACGATGGGTGTACTTCGCACGTCGGGTGGTATTCTCTTGACGGGCGTATTAAATTTTAAAGAAACGATAAATCATTTCTTCAGTAAAACGATTCTGAACAAAGGAAATTAATAATATAAGAAAAAAAAAAATTTTCGAAAAATGTCCAA
>JAIPRM010001306.1:6914-39504 GCA_025469315.1 Stegophylla sp. TES_Ste_2020 | reverse complement strand
TGAGAATAATTCGAAAAAATTATAAAATCAGTTCAGAGTTACCCCGTTTTACAGTATTTGGTAGTTGAAAAATACCAAAGGCGATGCCGTTTCGCCGACGGTTATCTAGTGTCAATCGATCGCAGATCGGTACCGACTACAGTGTCATGGTAATTATCAGATAATATGCTCATTTTAAATTCTTAGAATACTATTGAATACTGTTGATAAGAGGATTCAACTTTGAAAATATTGATTTTTTAATAAAAGGAATAAAAATTAATTAATAAGTTTAAAACTCAAGTTCAGTTTTGCGCTCTTATACTATTTGCGCCCCTGGCGTAAGCACACTACTACGCCATACCCTTCCTACGCCACTGAATTTAGAAGTATCATAAAAATAAAAATATTGGCATTTAGTGAGTTTCAGCCCAATATTATAATATAAAAATAACATAAAAATACAGCCCAAGGGGGGGGAGGGGCGATCGCCCCATCGCCCCCCCCTCCCCTCGTATCCGCCACTGGACTATATTGTGTGAATGTATGAAATAAATAACGATAATTTCCACGTCCGAACTGCATTCTATTATAATATATTATAATATTATTATTTACATACGTCGACAATATGCGCTTGGATTAGTTTTACAAAAAAAAAAAAAATTATTCATGCGTCTGACGTTTGTGTCTCTGACCCTCTAACGGATTCGACGGATTTTCGTGCGACTTGTAGCCAATGGATTTTATTCTGTAGACTTTTTCAAAGGCGTCCGCGAGGATTTTCCCGGTGTCAGCCACGAACGCGGCGGCGGCGGCGGCGGCGCGGCGATTCGTCCGCGGCGGAACGTTCGCCGTCCAAATCTTGACGTTGTGCGTGTCCGCTCTCACGTTGCACGCGACGCCGCACAAGTGCGCGGCGGACAGTTCTCCGAACGCGTCGCCCACCAACATGCACAGCAACTGGGACCAGACCAGGTTCAGATCGTTGGCGGCCTCGTCGGCGGCGATGGAAATCACCCAGGCGCCGGCGCCCTTGTTCGGTTCCGCTTCCCACAGCGGTAGTATGCCGTTTTTGAAAAAATAATAACTGGCGCCGGGCGGCAACGCGGACGGCAACTTCATCCGGTTGTAAGCGTCCAGGAATTGCCCGGCCGTCCGCACTTCGAACAATTTCCGGACGTTCGCCCGCCAGTGGGCCGCGTCTCTCGCGCCGCGACGCTCTTTGTACATGAACGTCCAGCGAAACGACAGCGGCACGACAACGGCGGCGGCGGCGGCGGCGGCACAGTAGTCGGCGGCGGCGGCGGCGGTCATGTTTTTGAAATTTTGGATTTACAAACAATATAATAATGAAAAAAAAATACGTTTGGAAATTCGGCCGATTATTATTTTTCGGTTTCGGATTTCGTCGTTGAACATTTTTTATTTGTTTACTTACATACAATACACGCTGCACTATTGATACACGTACAACGCGACGAACGATTGACGAATAAAACGATTTTGTTTTCGGCTAACCATTTATTACGTTTTATAAAACCGCGCGAATTCAAAATCATAATAGTAATACGTACGACGGGTGGGATTCTCTTGAGACGGGTGTGTCGAAATTTAAAGAAAATCGTTTCTCCGACAAAACGAACCGAGTTAACAATATCATAAATAAATGTTAGAAAAATGTCCAAAATTTTTTTTCACACTTTCAAAATGTTCTTTGCGCCAAAATCTTTCTTATATTATTTTCTATTCATGCTTAAATTTTCATATAGATCGGATCAAAAAATGATGGTTTCCGAGTCGTTTTTATCAAATTTTGAAAAAAACAAAAAAAATATGAAGAATTGAGAAATTCAAAAAATGACCACTCTAAAGTACCATCTCGAGGCGAATCCGGTTTCAAAAAGTTACTGATCGTAACTTTTGGACAAGTAATTCCATACGAAAAGTTGTACACAGAAAAAAAAAATAAACATCATTGTAAAAACACTAGCTTCTTCACGTAACTGAATTAATTATTGAAGTAAAAATTGTTTGGGCATAATTTTTCACATGCCGAGGGAAGTGAAGAAGCTAAGTAGTTTTATAATGATGTTTATTTATTATTATTATTATTGTTATAATTTTTTTTTATTTTATGAAAACATTTTTTCTACTCGTAAAAGTGCTCGGATCAGTATGAACAGTATAATAAGTATCCGGTCGTGATGGAACTTTAAAAGAAATGCATTTTCAAAATTCTCAATAATTTTCCCAAAAACAACGAAAAATTACTTGAAATTTGAGTGGAAACAGTAAAATATGCGCCGGTTCATTAAATCGATTTTAGCTATTTAGTCACAATTCCAAAACTACTATTATTAGAAACTTGAAATTTGCATTCGCTATTCAAAAACAGCTAGATTTAATGCTGTATATATCACAATAAAAGTTCAAAAAGTTTAACTACTTTTTGGGATAAATACATTTTGTTTTGAAATATCTCATTTTAAGTCAGTTCTAATTACATTTTAAATTCTTATTATAATGTGCTGAAAATGTAATACAACTTTACTATGCATAATACATATGTATATCATATTATATCTGGAGTTCGGAACTTAAAAGCATTTGCTTAGTTTTAGATTCTGAAGTGAAGAAGCTAGTGTTTTTACAATGGTGTTTATTTTTTTTTTTTCTGTGTACAACTTTTCGTGTGGAAATACTTGTCCAAAAGTTTCGACCAGCAACTTTTTGAAACCGGATTTGCCTCTAGATTGTACTTTAAACAGGTTATTTTTTGAATTTCTCAATTCTTCACTTTTTTTTTTTTTTTTTTTGGAAAAAACAATCCAAAATTTGACAAAAACGACTCGGAAACCATCATTTTTTGATCCGAACTATATGAAAATTTAAACATAGATAGAAAATCATAAAAAGAAAGATTTTGGCGTGAGAAAATTTTGAAAATACGAAAAAAAAAATTGAACATTTTTCTAATATTTTTTTTTCTCATTTATTTTTTATATTATTAACTTCCCACGTTTAGAATCGTTTTATTGAAGAAATGATTTATCGTTTCTTTAAAATTAAATACACGCCCGTCAAGAGAGTACCACCCGTCGTGCGAAGTATGTCCGGCTTTTTCGTCTCGCGATTAAATTTTCATTGGAAGTCGGCTCCACCAAAGAACGCACTACCAACCGTAGGGGCGAGGTGCGATTTTAATTCAGTATTTAATCCTTCCTTTACACCACTAATGTGTTTTTAAATTCAATCGTACGGATGAAAACGATAATAATAATTATATACACCTATAACATATTATATGTATAGCAGGAATAAATAACATCCGAAATTATTAAAAGCTAATTGTGTGGGTTTGTATTGATTTTTTTTCCTCCTAATTTAATTCGCATTTCAATGAAAACGTGTGATAGAAAATATTATATTCCTTCCAAACATTATATTATTATAAACGTACCTACCTACGCGTACTGACGCGTTAACCGCGTACCGCATAAATTATCGTGTGTGGTTGTTAATTTACTCCGCCGTCGCCGAGTAGGTATATCAAAAATTATTTACCACCTTCCTATCAAATTATCCAAGACCATATTTTATATACGTTTGTGTGTGTCTATTGTACCGCCGAGAGAAAATATTATGATCTATTACATTAACGTTTTCAATCTCGACGTCGAATCGTTTAATATGCTACATTGTGTTAAATTACGTATTTCGCGTATTTCATGTTGTATGTCCGTTCCTCAATGTCAATGCCTAAACGTACTTATATACATATAAATTATATTTAATATACGTGTGTAGTGCCAGGGTTGCCGACTGTCCCGATTTTAGCGGGGGACATCCCACGATTTCTAGAAGCTTTTATCCCGAAGGAAATCATCGATTTTTATCGCTTTCTATGATTGTAAAAAATAATAAAACTCAAAATACGTATAAGGTGGCATCATTCATTATCGAGAAAAAAAAAAATTATAATATTTAGATATTGTGCAGGCATTTTAACATTACAATAATTATTAAATTAGCTGATATCGTAAATTTAATAAAATATTTGATACCAGTGTTGTGGTTTTTTTTTAATTCTGAAAATATCCAGATAAATTAAAACTGGAAAAATAAATAATTTATAATTAAAACTATATTTTAGATTCTGAATGAAGTGAAGAAGCTAGTGTTTTTACAATGATGTTTATTATTATTTTTTTTTTTTTTTTTTTTGTGTACAACTTTTACATAACAAAGTACATAATATACATATTATAGAGAGCAAATATATGTATATATTCAGTAACGTGGGTGGGAAGGAAGAATGGGGGGTGGTCTTATCCGGGCTTTTTTTTTTTTGTAAGTGTCAATTTAAAAAAATTGGAGTAGCTTACGAAAAAAGGTCATATCATTCAAAAAACGGAGGTCGATAAAAAGTCCCGATTTTCTAAACTGAGTAGTTGGCAACCCTGGACTGTGTACCTTCAGGTACATACGTTTCATTCGTCGAGTGTTTCTCTTTAGACGAATTCTATTATTTTTTTTGGATATTCGTTAAAAGGTACTCATATAAATATTATTTGGTAAACACAGAGTGATGTTTTATAATAAAATTCTTTTGGATTCTGAGCGAAATGAAGAAGCTAGTGTTTTTACAATGATGTTTATTTTTTTTATGTGTACAACTTTTCGTATAGAAATACTTCTCCAAAAGTTTCGATCAGTAACTTTTTGAAACCCGATTCGCCTCTAGATTGTACTATAGAGAGGTCATTTTTTAAATTTCTCAACTCTTCAATGTTTTTTTTGGAAAAGACTACCCAAAATTTGATAAAAACGACTCGAAAACCATCATTTTTTGATCAGAATTTTATGAAAATTTAAACATAGATAGAAAATCCTGTAAAAATGATTTTGGCGCAAGAAAATTTTGAAAATGTGAAAAAAACATTTTGAACATTTTTCGAACATTTTTTTTTTTCTTATATTATTAACTTCCTTCGTTCAGAATCGTTTTACTGAAGAAATGATTTATCGTTTCTTTAAAATGTAATACGCCCGTCAAGAGAATACCACCCGTCGTGCGAAGTACACCCATCGTGCGAAGTATGTCCGGCTTTTTATATCATTCATTATGATAAATGCTCATAGGCGTGGCCAGACATAATTAACAGGGTGTGCAATTAAAATATTTGTATACCAGTATACTTATCCCCTAAAAATAGTTTTACAAAAACCTTAATTGCATAATTTAAAATACATTTTTAGTACAAAAAAAAATGCTATGTTGTATTTTGAGTGGAACATAATGTCTAGTGGAATAGTCTATGTTTACAGTAGTATTTATCTTTTAGTCATAAAACTAATCAAAGTTTTGTCCAGAAATTTAATAGATCAGATGTATAGGCAATAAATAGTATTTACTAGAAGATTTAATATAGAATATAATATTTATATTTAATCTATTTAATTCTATTTAATATAGAATTTAATAGAGATACATTTTGTAAATGTTCAATAGTTTTTCCAAAAACCAAAAAAAACTACTTCATATTTAAGTAAAAATTCTAAAACATGCCAAAATTTAGATTTTTATGATAATGGTTTTTGTAGTAGAGTAGTAATTCCAAAACAAATAGCATAAAAACTTAGTTTTCACCCAGATTCAAAAAATAGTTAAATACATACTGAACAAAATGTCACCACGTTTGAAATAAATGTAGAATTTTGAAAATGATTAGTATTTCGTAAATTTATTTCTAATAAAATTATATATTTTTATAACATGAACTGAAAATTAATACAAGTTTACTCATAAATAATATGCCTAACAGCCTTTGAAAAAAATCTTAAAAATCGTTAATCAGCCATTTTCTATATTCGTTGAAATAGTTTTATAACACTATAATTATTTTTATGAAAAATGACGACATTTTTTCAATCCTTAGATATTATTTAACATTTAATTTTTAATTCAAGAAAAGATGTTCTACTAAATGATTCCTTATGCATCATTTTACCCGTAAATAATTCTTATTGTGATATGCAGTAACTATCATACAAAATTCAAATTGTTTTTCAAAAAAAATCTATATAATATGTCATTAATTATTTGATATGACTTGCAGGGTGTGCAAATGCATACTCTGCACACCCCGTGGCCACGCTTATGATAAATGCTTGACAATGCTAAACGTTCTGTCCATCATCACCAAACACACAGTAGGCGGAGGACAAAAAAATATTGAGCTACCATTGTAAACTGCGTTTGAAGTCCCGATTGATATCCTCCCCATTGTAACGTACAATGTCTTTTACATAACTAATTATGTTATACTTCGTCTGACAGTATCACGCTGTGAGTGGTAACTCCTAAATGCGATTGAAAAATATTTGAAAATCGACATATTTGTCAGATTTATTATTAGTTTAAATCAAGTTTTTCGAATATTTAATATTAAAGTATAAAAAAAATGTTTATAACACTGAAAATATTTAAATAATATAATATAAAACATTAAAAACACGTCCTTGTGAACAGAGAACAATGTCATTTTCATGAATTTATTTTCAAAATTATGTTATTAACATCAATCTTTCTAGTTTCTGAACCATTTTTCTGCTGACTTTTTAAAATAAATACAAATAAACAAACAGACAATTTGACAGAAAATACACTATTCATATTTAATGCATTTTAATATCATCATTTTTGATTTTAAGTTTTTTTAAAACTCTTTATCATTGTGCATTTTTTTTATGAATGCAATTAGGTGTATACTTTGTTATTTATTTTAAAAGAAAATTGCTATACAAATTAAAATTTTATAGGTAGTATTAAATATTATTTAATATTGTTCTGTGTGATAAAAAAGATGCATTGATATTAAATAATATCTCAGTATCAAATTAATTTGACATTGAGATATAATTGTTTAGTTACAAATTTTAAATATATATTAAAATTTAAATACATATTATTAGTGTTCACTATACAGTTCCATATACTTTAAGAGCTTAACAAACACATTACTAGATAGGCACCTAATAATAATTATGTGATCTGATTAGTTGCTACGTAGTTGATATAAATACATATTTTTATTATCATGTTATCTTTATTCACATTCAGTCACACAAATTTGTTTCTAATAATGTATTTTTGCATTAGTTTATTTTTAATTTCGTCGCTAAAATTAAAAAAAATACAATATGTATTCAAACGAGTATAAATTACAACTGTTTCCAAAAAAACATGTATCGTATATTTTAATAAAAAATTGTTTAAGACAAGAAAAGAAATAAAAGACTTCGAGTAAATAAAATAATATCAAATCAAAAATAACTTGAATGTCAACACTAATTGAATTCAACTCTAGTCTGAAAATGAATACCCGATGAAAATTGTGTTGTTATTTATTTATTTTTTATTTTTTGTATTATGCACGTGGTACGCTGTAGGTGGTATGTAGTAGTATTAGTTCATTAAATCGTATCAAATAATCACATAACGTATGAATGCGTTTCAATTGATCTAAGTAAGTCAGACACAATATATCTTAATAAGGCATGAAAAAAAAAAAAAAAAAACTGTTTGAATTATTGTACAAAAGCTTCGAATTTTTGTTCTTAATAAACCAGCATCAAAAACATGATGCATCAACTCTCATGGGAAGTTAGAGGAGGTAGCTCTTAAAAATAATAGTTTTTCCTTTATTATGATAGGAACTTTAACCGGATATTATATACGTCACGGCAGCGATATTTTTTGCTAGTTTTATTTTGTATTTATTTATTTTTTTTTTTTTTAATATAAATTGCACACACCATCACAACGAGAATTTTGTATTGTCAATACGAAATATGTATAATGTGCTAATGTTCGAAACGTTTGTGTCCAGAACTCTAACGATAATATCGTTTAAAAACATACTTCTTTCTAGAAAGGATAAAAACATCGGACCCTAACAATTTGAAATATACGTATACGAGTACAGTTAACAATATGATATACATAGGACTTTTTTGATGTGAATTATAACGCTTCTTCGGACAGAAGGGAAGGGGCAAAATAATTTAAATGTTTAGATTAAAAACAGCCACAACGAGGCAGGTGTATTTAATTAAGTCCAAAATAACTCGATTTAAAAAAAAATACCAGATGAGCGTTTCGGTCGCGTATTCTGTAGGGTTTTGGATTTGGCTGCAGTGATTATTAAAAGCTCACCAAAATGTAATTAATTCTCGTGCTCTGACAGTAGCGGCACAGTTATCCCCGGACATAAATTATTTGATAAAAAAAAAAAAAAATTACGTATTTTTGCGATTCCTCTCACGTAAAGAAACATATCTCTCTCGCCCCCGGGGAAATGGGATAATATAAGACATCAGAAATTCATAACGATAATAATTAATAAATGCGGAAAGTCTGCACGTGAAATTATCAAGTTTTAATATGCAATAACGTGTTTATTATAAAACGAATTAATTAATGCCAAGTCATTCGGCTCTCTAAACATGTACTTATAGATTACACTTCAATGTTTTTTTATTATTTTTGAATTAAAACTTTTTGATTTTCTAAAATGTCCATACGTACGTATTTATAATATGCACATGTATTTTTTTTTTGTTTGTACGTACAAATGAGGCGTCTAATTTCAAAACCAGCTAAAAGATCATTTTTTCAAAATGGATTTTTTTAATTTTCCAATTATTCACACTGCATTACATAGATGGTAAAAATATTGAACATCAAACAAGACTATAATCGATATTAAATGAGAACAGAAAATTATTGTAGTTAGTATCAAAACCAGCCATCTAACTATTATTAAACACATGCATTTTTATCTGCTCTGGTAATAGTACTCAAATTTTTTTTAATTTTCATGAAATTAAGTATTAACTATAATTAAGTTCTATTTGGTTATTATTTTTTACTATTAGATAATTACATACATAAAATTCAAAACGTTTTGTATTTCTTAAATTGTCCAGTGTTTGTTTCAAAATCACCTATCTTATAAAATCGATTTCAAAATCAGCCGTTTCAAAACTATAAATTTATTTAACTCTCGTAATAATATATTTTTACAAAATATATTTTCACATACAATACGTGTGTACCATTCAAAGCTTTGATTTCATATTTATTATAGACCGAGTATTTTTAGGGTTATTTTCGTTTTTTGTTGCTTTTGAAAAATTTCGAAAATCGCTTATAGCTGGTTTTTATAACTAGACGCCTCGAATAGGTAATATAAAATATAATTAAATTGCTTATTCTCGCAGAAACAATAACCTACGACGACGAAAATCAACCTCAATATAATATTATTATCTTAAACGTCACGTACACAATGTTAATATTACATTTTCCTCGCGCATTGAAACATCACAAAAATTGTCACGCCAATGCCCCCCGACCCCCGAGACCGAGGATTAACGTAGCTTTTAATCTAACCAGCGGCTATATAAATGGTATCTTTATTCACCGTGTAATACAACACGCTTAAGCTATGCAACACCCACACTCCCCATGGGCGGTTTTCCACGTATTTTTAACATTTATTATATACGCACCAGCGTGACTTGGAATAGTCAATTAAGTTACAATATTTTATTTCAAAGATCAGAATATCGTTATTTGATTTTCACAAAAATTTCAGGCCGAATCAAAGCGAAATATCGAATTAAATGTAAAATAATACCCGACTAAAGCAGTGAATAAAAAAAAAAAAAAAAAACTGTATAGTGTTTCTTTATTACAGAAAGACTGACATTATAAATTACAATTTCAAGTACAAAAGGCACATTATTCACACTAAAAATTGAATCGCATTGAAGAATGTACAAAAATATTTTCATAAGTTAAATTTTAATGTGTAGACTACAGTAGGGTGACCATACGTCCTGTTTTATACAGGGTTGTCCTTTATTTCGGCTCTGTGTCCCCTGTTGTCCTAAAAAACTTCTCTCAGGACGCTTTTTGTCCCATAATTTCAAGTCTGTCCCATATTAATCCCGTTTTTTGACTTGCTGTTGATTTAAAACTTTTGTAATTAAATTATTGAATAAAATAATGTAAGAATCTAGAAATCTTTTGGATACCATTAAATCAATTATAATCGTAAAATGAACTAACAAGTTTTTTTTAGAAAGTAAAGCATATCAATTTAGTTTCATTATGTTGTTTTATGTTTTTCAAAATAATGTTTTTATGTGTTTAAATTTAATCTATAATTGGTAGTTTAAAAATTATACTTTTGTCACGATTCAAAAACATACATACATACATAATACATATATATAATAAATACTCATTTATTTAAAAATATTATGAAAAAATATTTTCTTAAATATGGTCACCCTAGACTATAGGGTAATCTCATCAATAATGTAATATGTTCGATTCTTAAGTCTATAACGAAAAAAAATTTATAACTTCTTTACTTAATGTAAAGAAAAAAATTATAATAAACACAATATATTTTGTGCATGCATTTAACGTGAAATTATATTTGTAATTTCAGAAATAAAAATTTAATAGAATGTAAAAAAAAAAAAAAAATACGACCGCTCAATATTATTATGGTATCTTTCGGTTTCACGAAAAGATAAAATAAAACAAATAAAATCAATTTGAATTACTTATTCAATTGTAAATTTAAATATGCATTTCATACATCTTTTCCATACTAATGCCATGTTTGTTAAACGTAGACGAGGAGATGATAATTTACTCGATTCAATACATCTATTTTATATTATCAACATCGGTGTAACAGTTATTTATTTTTGTAACGAATTTCCATAAATTAATCGTAGTATTTATCGACGTTGAAGATGACAATGACGTTAATGTAAATTAAAAGCAATTAATATTGGGAAATATGAATTTGTTGGCTTCCGATATATTCAACGCGTGCGTAAATATTTTGTACGACACTATAGATTAATTAATATATTTTGTTATTCCAGAACAATATAGTACACGAATCCGTATAACACAAAAATTATGTGAACTTAGTTTAATTTATAAGTATATTATAACCAAAATTTTGAAATGGCTTCTCAAATATAATATTATTTTGAAGAAAAAAAATCAATTTAATATAATAATTTGTGTGCAACAAATAAAAACACTTTTTTAATAAACACATCGTGTAACGTGCTTAATCGATAAGTATACTTAAAAATTTTTACGTTTTAAAAATATAGAATTTAGCCGTCTTTGAAGTACTGCCGACTGTTTTTTTTTTTAAATATTATTTTATATTTATTTTAACATTAATGATAATAATTTTAACTCTCGTTGCTCCGACGACGTTTTCGGTGTAAATAATATTATAAAAAACAGTTTTATTTTTACATAAAAATTTCGTTTCGATCATTACACTCAAATTACATTTAATATAATAACATGTGAGCGTAGAAAATAAAAAAATTCAAAAAACTTACTTTGCGATTGCGATTGCACGACGAGCCACAGGAAAATCCAACAAGTGGCGAATTCACGGGTGAGCGTTCGGACTGCAACTATACGGCGGTTCTCTTGAACAGGTGGCAATCTACGATCCGCCCATCCACCCACATGAAAACACAACAATACGACCTGACGTCACACTTCGGCGCCGACGACAAACTCGATAATAACGAATTTGTCTGTTTACACGCCACGGCGCGACGTAACGTGGTGGTGGTGGTGGTGGTGGTGGTCCGCAAGTACATTTTTCGCCCTCATAATTTCACATTCAGCACCGCCACTTGTTTATGTTTATAATAATAACTACCTACTTATAATAAACACGAGTTTGTGTGTAAACTCAATACATTTTTATAAAACAAAAAAAAAGAGGTGTGTACTTTGCTTGTCGGGTGGGATTCTCTTGACGGGTGTATTGAATTTAAAAAAAAAAAAACGAAGACAGTTAATAATATAAAAAATAAATGAGAAAAAAACGTGTTAGAAAAATGTCCAAAATTTTTTTTCACATTTTCAAAATCTTTTTTATATGATTTTCTACTTGTGTTTAAATTTTCATATAGTTCGCATCAAAAAAATTATGGTTTCCGAGTCGTTTTTGTCAAATTTTGGGTAATTTTTTCCAAAAAAAAAAATTGAAGAATTGAGAAATTCAAAAAATGACCTCTTTAAAGTACCATTTAGAGGCAAATCCGGTTTCAAAAAGTTGCTGATCGAAACTTTTGGACAAGTATTTCCATACGAAAAGTTGTACACAGAAAAAATAAAAAAACATCATTATAAAAACACTAGCTAAAATTAAATTTAACAAAATAAGTATTGAATATTTTTTCCCATACATACTCTGTTATTTTTAGTGGTGTACTACAGTGGTTTAATAATCGGAGGAAAATGTCCTTCATTGGAGAGAAAATTTACTTTGTTTGCCACTGTGCTGTAAGATTTCGAGTGAAATGAAACGTTTTATGAATTTTTATTAAATGATTATTACACATAATTATATTAAGTACACTTGAGATCAAATGCGGATTAGGTTTCAAAGTACTATTAAGATCAAAAATAAAAATTAGTGAAATACTGTATTGATACGGTGGAAATTGTTTTAAAATAAATACTTATGAATATGTGTCATGAATTGCCTAAAGTTTGTAATTTTGAATTTTTATACATAATTGTAATATTGTTTTAAACTGTTATAATTATTCATAATTCTAATAATTAATGGTTAATTATTTATACCGATTAATATAGACATAGGTATTTATTAAAGTAATTTTTAAGAAATCACATAGAAAGTGTTTAAATTATTAAAACCATTTTGACTAATTTTATACGATATTATTTGGATTCTAAGTGCCTATTCTTTTGATATTTCTTTTATAATTCAAAAACGTATGAAATATAAATTTTATCAAATCGAAATTTTAAAGAAATCATTTTTCCAATTCCCACGGGATATTTTTCATACCAAAAAAAAAATTACCGAAACTTTGAGACGTGCATACATGACGTAACTAAATTAACTCAGACTATATTTTTATAGTACTTAACAAGTATAGTAAATGCTGGATAAAATATAAATTTCCACCACTTATTTATCATCATACATCATAGAGATTGATAATAATGTAAAGAAAATCGATCAGTTTTAAGTTGTTACATTTCAGATTTGAAAAACATTGGTAATTTTTCGTTTGAAAAATGAATGTAAGCTCACATGTCAAAAATTGTCCATAAAATCCTAAAAAAAACGCAGTTTTATTTTATTGTACAATCGTTTGAAATCGTTTTTTTTTTTTTTTTGTATATTAGAATATTTCAAGTAATTTTAAAAATATTGCACAGCTGATAATGTTATATAGAATAAAACCATTTGTAAATACTATACTCCAACAGTTTACAGAGTTCTACTCAAAATCGTTTTCCAAATGCAATGATTTATCATTGCTTTCAAATTTAATATCATAATACACTACTACTACCACGTGTTGAATTCCCACCACTCAGTCACCCCCTACCCTAAACGAATTGAATAGGTAGTGGACACAAAACTATTTAATACATCCGTCAAAGTGGTCTACTCAAGGTACTTAACACTCGTAAACCAAGGAGTACGAACACCTAGATTAGGATCTTTATTTTCATTTTTATGATAATGTAAATAATACCTTTTTACGTTAACGTAATCCTACGTTTTAGTGAGAGAGATATTTTTTAAATAAATAAATGGATACTTTAATAAAACAACGTAAGTAATATTTAAATATAGAGATATTAAAAACGCTTAAATATCCATAAAAAAGCATCTTCTGAAGCGCTTTCTTTCTAAATTAAATCCTTTTTAGGTTCGACTTTTAAAGGAACAACAGTTCGCTTTACACTGCACTAACCCACAAATTCCAAAAATAATATTTAGTAAATTATAATAAAACAAAAACATTGTCGTGCTAAACAGAAAACCACAAACACTTTGCACCATGGGTATTCTTCACTCCTCTGGCAAGACTTAGTGGATGTGTTAAATGTTGAAATCATTTCTTTAATGAAATGATTGTGAGTGGAGCTTTCGTTATGGTAGTTACCAACGTTAAAAATAAATAAAATTTTAAAGATTAACATTATTTATTGACTATTATGTTATCGTGGTTACCATACTCAACGAATTAATTGGTTACTATCAAATTTTCCATAGCAATCAAATAAACAATCAAAGTGAAATAAAATAACGTCAAAACACATTTTATGTTGTATTAATCTTTTGAAAAAAATTCGAATTTCGAAAAATTACCACTCTTAAGTATCATCTAGAACCGAATTCTGATTCATAAAGTCGCTGATCGGAGCTTTTGGACAAGTATTTATGTACGGAAAAGTGTTTACAGAACAGCAAAAAATAATAAACATCATTGTGAAATCGTAAGTTTCTTCGCTTCACTCAGAATCTAATAATTCGAATAAGTCGAAACGCATGAGAATATATAGTTAAATTTAACTTCAGTTCAATTCTATAAATTAAGGAATGGGCCGAGTGTAACAAAAAAAATTACCACTAGACATTATAATACCAGGTAGACAATTAGACAAAAAAATAATAATAATTTATTGTATATGAGAGTTACAAGATAAACAATTATAATTAATTGAATTTCAGTTTATTGTAATATTTAATTAAATAAACAATAAAATATATATTGATATGGGATCAACCCTCAAACCAGGCGAAGCCCCTAAAATATGGTCTTGTGTACATTACTTTATATAAATCTAGAATTTAAAATATTTTTTTTTTTGTTTAATAATTTAGTTATGATAATGCAATACATTGAACTGGCATCTTAATATTGTGATGATTGAGTTTGATTTTAGAAAATGATATACAATAGTCATTTTCAAATTACATTATGTTTTAAATTAATTTTCTAATTGAATAACAGTGCAGAAAAAACGCATATATATATATATATATATTATACGGATGAGAAATCGTGCTTTCATACATACGAAAAAAAAAAAACACACAGATTTGTAAAACTAATACATTCCTTACTATCGCTCAAAATCCAAAATAAAGGGTGTCGAATTAAAATCGGTTTACTTGATTTTCGAAAATAACGATTATTACCATTGATTATGAATATATAATCAATGCTATTATTACTCAAAATAAATACTCCTTAATGACACTTACTTTGTATAAAGAGTATATGAATTTTAATTAAAATTACATGAGATAGTTTAAATTTGAAGGACAGATAAATATTAATTTTGATCGATCGGAATAATATAATACGTTAAAAATTGGTACAAACTTTAACGGTCTCAACTATAAACTCTTATTATACGTATAACACACGTGCATAACCCATTAATAAATTAATTGTTAAAAATAATTGATGAGCGACTAAGCTATATGGTCAAATTCACAGTATTGTTATAATATAGACTTATCAGTATGCTCATAATAATATGTTAATGACTCTAACCATAACATTTCCGATAATTTGTTCGGAAAAAAAGCATGGCAACCATATTATAATGTGATATAAACATATGCGATGACCGAAAATCATTATTTCTAATGACCTATTTCAGATGTTACTCGACATCTTAGTAAGTGTATGTTTTGTATTTTTCAGTACTAAAGAAATAAAATATAAAACTATATGTCGAGCAATCGCACTATACCAAACATAATAATTATAAAGATTATTTTCATGATCTTACTCAGAACTTAAACCTAATAAGATTTAAAAACGTGAGGCAATTTTAAATAGCTCTTATATTATTGAATTATTTGCAATGTCAAAACTAAGCTAATAATATAACTGATGAATAATTTAATATAAGTTCTACGGAATGTGTTTTCGCTTTATTTCCAATTGTGTAGAAATGTTGACACTAGACAGAAACAAAATTTGAGCTGACATTCTTGTAATAATTATTGAAATATATGTCATATTACAGTATAATATCCATTTATGTAGCTAAATTGCATAGCTAATTCGCCGTCATACAATTTTTATGCTATAAAATAATATTGTCGTGTTGGCAACATTGTCATTCTTTTTAGGTTATGGTAATAAATTATTATTTGAATTTCAATAACTTTATTCACATAGTGATAATGTAAACAACATGATAAAAACTGGAATTGTTCGAGTTTACAAATTTTCGTTGTTCAATTATTACAAATAAGCATTCTACTTAATTAAAACTTAATTAGTACTGTATAACGACGTGTGAGTAGTTTTTTTTTATTCCGTCCAAATGTATACGTTGGCGTACAAACACAATAATGCTCACGAAGATGGAATCTGGTCATGCGATTGGGGTGAAATACACACCACAAAAACAATTGATCGAGAAGATGATATGGATAAAGGCGATGAATCTGATGACGATGTACAAGAAATGGCATCCGATTGTATAGTCACCGGTTCTATTGATGAAACAGTAAAAATTTGGAATTATGATAAGGCGACAAATTTAAATCTCGATAAAACTCTCAGTGAACACTCGTTGGGAATTATTTCTGTTGCATTAAATTCAGACGCATCAATAGTTGCAACTAGTGCATTAGATGCCACTTTAATGTTATGGAAAACTACAACTGGAGAAAAAATTAAAACATTTGCAATTGGACCAGTTGAACTGTGGACAATAGCATTTTCACCGGACGACAACTATATTATATCTGGTAGCCATTCTGGTAAAATCAATTTGTTCGGTGTGGAGACTGGGAAACAAGAACAAACATTCGATACTAGAGGTATTTCAATAAAACTTAACTGTACATTTTTCTATTATCTAATGATATTGTTCTATTGTTATTTGTAGGAAAATTTACGTTGAGCATAGCATATAGTCCAGATGGTAAATACATAGCTAGTGGAGCTTTAGACGGCATTATAAATGTTTTTGATGTGTTGTCTGGTAAACTTACTCATACTCTTGAAGGACATGCTATGCCGATTCGATCTTTATGCTTTTCGTCAGATTCAAAATATTTATTGACTGGAGCAGATGATGGTCAAATGAAAATCTATGCTGTTCATCATGCTGAAGTGTTGGGCACTGTGTCGGGTCATGGTTCGTGGGTACTAAGTGTAGACTTTTCACCAGACTGTAAAAGTTTTGTTTCGGGAAGTGCTGATAATACAGTTAAAGTTTGGGATGTTGGCAATCGTAGTTGTTTAAATACGTTAAAAGAACACAAAGACAAAGTTTGGTGTGTCAAGTACAACCCAACAGGAGATAAAATGGTATCAGTATCTGAAGACTCGTCCATTAATATATATTCATCTCCTTAATAAACAAACTCAAGGTATTAGATAAATATAAAACATCAAATACCTTTTAAACCACTGATATACATAATATTTTGTGATCAATGTTTATTTGTTTACAATTATGTCTGTAAAAATTGTAATTTAATTTAATTTAATATAAATGTGTATGATACAGACATTTGTGTTTTATAAATTGTAACAAGAATATTTTTTATCAACTTATATTAAACAATTATTATAATTGTGTTGTATTTAAAATGAATAGACATAATAAAATTATTAGTTATTTTAATAATTATTATAAAAAATTTCAGTTTTTTTTTTTTGTATATTAAAAAATGTAATTATTTGATATACCTAATTCAGATTTAAATTTTAATACATTTTAATTACATATATTGATTTATACATACATTTTAAGACAGTTTTAAATAATATACTTAATACCTATGAATATTAATCTATTTCAAAAAAAATTAATTTGAAGCTATATATTTAAATTTGAAATTATATTTTTGTAAATATCATGTGCATACTATTAATTTGTACATAAATTAACTGATTAATAACATTTAGTTATTAAAGTGCAATAAATTTAGTTTCCCGGGTGATATCTGAACCTGGCACTGTCGTGTTTTATAACTGTCACCTCACCCATTGCGCCACACTAACAGCATTGAACACCGTTGCAATAGTAGGTATTTAATATAATAACAGAAAATATTGAATTTTCAAAATAGAATAAAATAATTAGAAAACTATTGATACACATAGATTTTAATTCACACCATTGTATTCTGCATTGAAAAATACTTAAGATGGCAATAAAACATTATCAACCTTCAGCAACCACAAGTTATCTATAGATATCTCCTAATATCTGTCTGTATTTTAGTAAGGATTTATAATCTTTGGTCGAGGGGGGAGCTAAGTCTACCAAGCCATAGATAATAGAATAATTATCTATGTACCAAGCCCCCAGACATTTGCATCTATGGGTACAAGTCTTAAATGATTGGAGGGGTTTCTAAAATTAAATGATCCAGTTTTTAATCTCAAATAAATTATCAATAGTAATTTTTTAGAATTATTAAAAACTAATTATTTTATGATAGTTTTAATCTTTCAACAAACTATAATTTATTATTTTTTGATCTTTGTTATGATTATTAGGTTCCTACATAATTTCTATAATGATAGTAATGTTGGATTCAATGAGTAATAAACAATTATTCAGGTTACCTATTAGTAATATTCATTGCACTAACATTAAAAGTTATTAAAGTGGAACAAAATGGGATGAATTAATGAATATTTAGGTAAATACAATATGATAATGAACAAATACGACAGTAATGATATGTGTATCTGTATATATATAAATGTATCACAGAGGTCAAAACTTCTTCATTCATGAAATTATTTTTGTGTCACTAGAGACCTTTATTTATATTTTGATTTCTTTAGGGACATTTTTTTTTTACAACAGGTATACTAGTTAATTTTCTAAACTTATATTTTCATCCGTACTTTATGTGTCAACTTCCTCGTATTAAAAAAAACTCATTAGTCAAATGAAAGTGTGAATGTATTTAAATCTTATATTTTACACAAATGAAAAAAACAGAGTATAAAATGTCGAGTGTTTTATACAACCTAACATAATCAACTGTCATAGTGAAATCAAAAACCAACTTATTCACTTGAGTATTATTTTCTATCTTCTCTATAATTTATTTTTAATGTAAAATAATATTTCAATCATATCCATGGTTTATCAAATAACTAAAAGTATGTATGTCAGAATAATTAAAAATTAATTGTTTATCATATTATATTAAAAGTATTTTGAGATTCTGAGTGGAGTAAAGTAGCTTATAATTTCATAATGATGTTTATTTTAGATTTTAAAGGGAGCAAAGAATATATTGGTTTTACAAATCTGTGTTTTTTTTTTCGTATACATGAAAGAACGAGTTCAAGTAGAAATACTAGTCTAAAATTTTTGATCAGTAACTTTATAGATTAGAAATGTTATCAAGATGGTACTTTTGAGACGTCATTTTTGAAAATTCTCAATAAAGCACACACAAAAACTATCCCAAAAACGATAAAATACATCATAAATGGAAATTTCATAGATTTTATTTTATTTTTTCAACATAACTTTAAAAATAATGAAGCTATCAAAACTTTCACAAACTACTGAAAACAATCACGGTTATATCTCATATAATTTTCCATAACATTTGAATAATTTTGAGGTAAGTACAGAACTTTGAAAAAATTAGAAATTTCTCGTTTTTTGAAAATTTTTATTTCATACAATTTTAATGTCTGAATATTGAAGCCTAAAAATGTAATTCAAATGTATTCATATGTATTACCAAAGATATTGAAAAAAATCTAATACCTAAAAACATTTTAAAAATTATTAATATTTTTAATATATTATACAGAAATAGATTACAATTTCAATTCAATATTACACCAATACATTTTAGTTTTGGTAATTATCGTTCAATAAGAGTTGAAAAAAGGACTAGCGTGAAACAAATGATTCTATTCACTTTTGACTGTATTATTTTAAGAAATATTTTCTTATCGTTTATAAAAAAAAAAAATAGTGAAGATTCCTTAAAAATTAGTCGGTACGTTTTGTAACTACTAACTACCAAATCATTGAATCATCCACTTTTTTTTAACTAAAACTCGTGCATTTTTTACAGTTGAGAATCATTTTAGGTAAGTATAATATGAAAAAGTTATTTAAAGTTAAGTATATTTGAAATTTTTTTAATTTTTCCGAGCACTGAGTTTCTGACACATGTTATAGGCAATCGCCCCGAATAAAATTGGGCTAGTTTCGATTAAAATTTATGAATTTTGTTTTGTTCAGATTTGATGATATGTAATCAGTATAATCAGTTTTCTTAAAATACGTACACGAATTTATCTAAGCGAAAACAATTACAACTTGTTAGTTTTAGTACTTCGCAATTCACAAGGCAGTTATTAGTTATTACAAAGTAATTATAATTTATTAATTTATAATAATAATTACCCGGGCAATTATTAACAGCATTACGAACGTTATTTAACCGCGTGAAATAATCACCAATGATTGAGTATACTGACATTTTGTCAAAGAAAATCAAAAACTACCTATTATAGACCGGTGAAAACAGCTGATAAGAAACGATTGATTGCTCGTCTGCTGTGTTATCAATATAGCTGCAGTGGTGGTGTGCCCGTGTGTATTACATGACTTCATATTTACATCCATTTCCACATTTTTCAATTTCCTCCACCTACAGAAATTGATATTGGGAGATTTTCACATTGCTATTGATCGTATTTTTCTAATGACCACCGCAGAGGAGAGTTTAGTATTGTCGGACCAAGATAAGGTACAACTTTGGAACACTGACAGCGGCATGGAGTCTATGACGGACAGCAATATTGATGTAACTCCAGGGTCTGAAAATTTCGATGAAGACGAAGAAGTTTGTAGAATAATGTTGCTAGGCCAAGCAAATGTTTACTAATATATTTTTTTTTTTTTTTTTTTTTTTAGGATGAAACATTGGGAGAACGACTCTGGGCGCTTACTGAAATGTTCCCAGAGTCAGTACGAAACAATACCAGTAAGCTTGTTAAAACCACTGGTAAATTGATCGCTGGTAAGATATTATAATTCTTAAACACTTTATTGTATTCAATAGTTTAATCAAAATCCATTTACAGAAACTTATTTATTGGCTTGTACCTCAACATGGTACATCTCAACAACAGCAGCATTATTAATTATGCCTGTTTTATTTGAAACTGAACGCATACAAATGGAAGAAGCACAAAAAAATCATTCTAAACAAGTAAGTATTTGTTGTTTATTTATAAATATATTTTTCAAATATTACAACAATTTCTTTGTTCTAGTTGCTTCTTGGTCCTGGTAGTGCAGGCGGTAACTTGGGTGGAGGTACAACTGTGATGCCTAATTAATGTTATCTCGTCATTTATTTTATTTTAAACCTACCTTCCTTAGTTTATTATTTGTCTAAAATAAATATTTGTATTAAATCCACAAACAAATTTGAAATGTTTTTTTTTTTTATTATTATTATTATTATTATTTGTATTAAGGGTAAGTAAATAAAACGTAATAAAAGAAAAGACATCACTTGAAAAAATTATACTTTTTATGAATATTTTGAAAGTCCTGTATATATGTCATTAATTTTGTGCAATAAAATATGTAGTATACCAAAGATTTAATAACCTAGTTATAAAATATTATTGCAAAAATGCCTTTTGCTGTTTTTAACAGAATAACAATGGTACCTATATATTTATGAATCTATAATTAGCTCATTGTAATTATATAATTAATATCTACAAGTTTATGCAAATTTTTCTTCATATATAAACCAATTTAGAAAATATAAATTAACATTCAGACCATTCAAAATATTTTACAAAACTAAAGCTTATTTTCTGTTATGTTTTTAAGCAATTAATAATTTTAAACATGATTTATGTTTAAATTTGTACTAGATGTTCAAATTTCTGTTTTTCTATGTCACATTTATGCTGGGTTATATCATAATAGTTCTGTAAACTATTAGCCCAATAAAGTTATCAGTTCTGTATATTACAAATTATAAAACTTCAATAAATATCGCCTAAGATGATGATCTTAAAGAGATTAGTCCTCGAACAGTGTTTTAGGCAAGAAATGAAAAAAAATATGAAGTGATCGAAATATTGAGTTTATTAATGAACACTGTATGTATATTTTTGCTACTGAATTTAATTAAAAAATTTATTACATAATATAGTGTACATTATGTATTTTATAATTATACATTAAAAAAAATTATCCATTTTTGTTTGCTTAAGATTCTGACATTGCATTTCAGCAAGAGTTTTCTATTTTCTCAACATAACTCAACATTTCTTCTTTCTTTCACTTAATAAGCTGTTTTGTTCTTTATCACGTCTATTTTTCAATGAAGTTCTTTAAGTAGAAGGAGGCAACCCCAGTTCATTAGTCATATTCTTTTGTTTTTTTCTGGTCAATCCTTCATTGTATTCCTTCGAAATGTTAAGTTTGTCCGAAATCTATAACGCTTTATATTTTATATCACTAGCCATAACAAAATGACGATTGTACTCTTGTAAACGAACAGCATTTTCTATACCTCATAATACAATGAAATACAGTATAACTCTTATAATAGACAATGATAATATAGGTAGTGATAAAATAAAAAGACAAGAACACATAAACGAGTAAATTTGTTATTTTTATTTTCACAAAATTACTAAAATTTATCATAATTTGCTGAACAACAGAGTGTTTTATCCAATTAGATAGAGAAAAACCGAGTGTCTTAATATGTGATTTTTATAATGATTAGTATAGGAAATGTCTAGAGACCAACGAAAAACAGTGTCTTATGCAAATTTTATTGCTAATCTCTTGAACAACTCAGCTCTTTGTAATTGAATGATTCAATAATTAAAAAATATATTTAATTAGGTTTTACTTCATTAGTAATAAACAGAAAGAATTATTTTTCATGTCTATAAATAGAAGTGCAAGTAGGATATACATTTTGTAGAGTCTAAAATATTTATTTGTTCGATTAACCCACCTGCAAACTTTAACTTTATACAGATTTAAAAAAAACTAGCACAGCTCCCACCCCTAATTGTGCTTGTATATGAATTTTATGTATTTATGTACATATAGATTTTTTGTTCCGGCTATTTAAGGTACACACAACATCTATTAAAATCAACATGTACAACTGTTTAAGTAATAGATACTAAAATGGTGTAGAATATATTTGGACTTAATACCAGTACTCTTAAAACTATTCACTTTAACATATTATTTTTATCTCATAACTTACTGGTAATTATTTTCAACTATGTAACTTGAAAATTACACTAATGGATTATGTTTAATATTATATGTAGTGCAATGTTGTATGCCCATGTACTTGATGTATACAATTTTCATCAAAATGATGTATTTTTAAGTATATTTTGTATGACATTCATTATTCACATAAATATGTTAGTGTAAAAAAGTTTGGTAGTGATGTCGTACGCGATCTACCAAACTTGTTTTCAAGTAGTGCGCGATCTACCCAAATTCATTAAAAATAGTATTTAATTTCCGTATTTTTTTTATATTTTACTTAATAATGTCATAACCAATAACATAACTATTTATAAAAATGTTGTTTTCATATCTGAAAGAAAATCGTCAAATATTGTATCCATGGCTGGATGAAGTGATCGCCACCACTCTTCTTTTAACTGCCTTTCGAGTAATGATGAAACTCCGTTTACTTTTATACCGTATTTTTCCTTCACAATACGCCAAAGACCCTCGATTGACTGAGTATGTGCTCCTGTACTTGGATCAATGAAATTTAGGCTATGATTTACTGTTTTGTGAGTAAACCCGTGTTCATTTAATGTAGCGTATGCCTTCCACTGGTGTCTGTGAATTATCGTTCCCTGTTCAACTTCTCTTTGAATAATTGGCAAAAGTATAAACGTACAAATAAATAGTCGTAAATTATCAAGATAATTTGGAAATTCGGAATAACCGATAGATTGCCTATTTGGGTAGATCGCGTACGACATCACTACCAAAAGTTTGGATACAAGAATACAATTAAAACTAATATAAAATAATTCACAATTTCTTAATTATTAATCTATGACCATGCTCAAATCTGACATATTTTCTAAACCAGCTGTTGATGGTGCAATAGGTTTTGTGACTTTTGCTTTGTTTTTTTTCTGGTTTTTTCTGAAGAACAAACACAAAATATTTATTCAACTGAGAATAATAATAATAATTATTATTTTGATTTCATACTTATTTCCGTAATGTTGCAAGAAATTCTTTGATATTTTATGAGTATCCATACAGTGAACATTCCGTTCGTTGGAGTTCCAAAACTGTATAGGACATGATTCAATAAAGCACTTGAACTGAAATTCAGAATTAAAAAAAAAGAGATATCAGCACATAGTTTATATTATATTTGAATATGTTAAGTTATACCATTGGTTTTCTAGTAGTAGAAGCCAAGAAAAAATTGTCATGAGTTTCACTCAAGTGTAGATCTAAAAGATGAGCAGATTGTAATAATTTTCGACAATAAATGCAAGTGTAACGATGATTTGAATTGTAATGGGAATCATATGCAGCCATTGATGTAAAACTTGTCATACAACCATTCACAACACATTGGATACAATTAGTCTCTCTAAAAAAAAAAATTATAATTTTATTAAAAATAATTATCTAAATGTTTGTACAATTGAAGTCTATATACTTTGGTTTGTCAAGTTGTTCCTCGATTTCAAAAATTCCTTCTCGTCTATATATTTTTAACTCGTTATCTATTACTTTAAATAAATCATCATCAAGATGCTTGTGTCCTGTGCCCAGAGCCAGTAATTGTTGAAGTTTTTCCATCTTCGACATCTTTATTAATTATTTCTTTATACCAGGTTACAATAATTTTTTGATATAATAACTACCTACTCATTAAAATTACTTGAAAAATCGTATTCATATAGGTATTTAATTTTTTGTGGGTATTTGAATAATAACTTTTATCAGTAATTACTAATTTTTTAATAGATTTTAGTTTTTAGTGTTTTTACCTTTGAATATAATGTAAAAATTTAGTTGTAATTAGAACCATTAATAAATTTATAACCAGAACAATTCATTAAAATGTAAAGACACCAGTGCTGAGTACACAGTCATTTTAAAGATTGTCATAACCACAGATATCACGATTATAAAGAATTATTATCTTTATAATCGTGACAGATATTATGTAATAATCATAATATGTTATCATGACAAATAATCTTATTTGTCGTGATAACAGAAAATTACCTCAGTGATAATATAAAAAATAATAACCATAATATTATATACAATATATTTCCATGACCACAGATCACGACCATGCATATTTTCATCTACCGATTCTGTGAATGATAATTCTGTTACTATCTGTTTTTGAACAATTTAAAACTAGGTAGTTCAGTTATATTTATATTTTTTCTAGTGAATTAAATACCAAAATAAACATGTCTGGCAATGATGATTATGTTGATGTGATGAATGTGATGACATCTAGGTTTGTATTTTTTTATTTTATAGTGCCTACCCCTGTGTTTATTTTCCTTTCAAAATAACAATTTAATTAATCAACCGGCTATAAAATAAAATCATTCATTTTATGTAAATTATTATTAAAATAAACTATGCTGTTTTAGTCCACCTCATACACCTCGAGCGACGACACAAAGTCCAGGGATGAAGAAGAAAAAAGTAAAAAACAACAAAGAAGACCCAGGATCGAGTGATGAAGAACGGTGGTTAAAAGCAATAGAAACTGGTAAATTGGATGAAGTTGATGATGAATTGAAAAAAATAACGAAAAAGGATCCTAAGATGATGACTGCCAGACAAAGGGCAATGTTTGATAGAAGGACTGACAATAAAGAATTTACTGAAGAACTTGTTGCATTGCCTTCTGGTATGAAATTTTAGTTATTAATGTTTCAACTAAATTTGTTAGTTATTTAATTTTTGTAGGGTATAGAGAAAAGGTATTAACTCCAGAAATGTTGCAAAAAAAAGCTATTAAGTCACAAAAAAGAAAACAACAAGCAGACGAAAAAAGGGAAAATGATAAAAAACGCACAATGGAAAGATTATTGAAAAAACATGAAAGCAAGTCCAAAACAAATTCTAAAGGCCGTATGGCAAAAAAGACTGTTAATAATATTGTTTATATTAGTAAAGATGACAAAGTTACTTTACAATTTCCTAAAGATATGGATTTTCCTCTCAAAAGGTCTATAGCTAAGTATGTTAATTATGTAGTACTTTACATAAGGGTTTTTGTTTCTTTAAACTCTTTTGTATGTATATGGAACTTTTTGTCCAAAAGTTTCGACCAGCAACATAATTAGATTTGCCTATAGATGGTACTTTAGGCAGATTATTTTTCGAAAATTTTAATTGTTTTCTCAAAATTTGGGAAAAACTACACAACATTTGACAAAAAAAGACTTGGAAACTATACTTTTTTAATAAACTGCCTTCTCACCAATTTCTGGTAAACTTACAAACAAAGAGGAATATCTTACAATTTGTTTAAAACAATTTGATCTTGGTTGGACAATGTAATTAAATGAACTTCTTCCTCTTGATTCAGATGGACTTAAATATTTTGGAATGAACTTACAAAAACTTACAAATTAATTATTACAGTTTGTTTGGGTCGATTTTGCCAAGGGGCCATCTTCACAGATGTTAAAAGTTTTGTTATTTGTCGAATTTCATATATTTTGAAATATCTTTGGTATAAATGATGTTCATGGTATAAACACTTTAGCTAATACAAATATGCTTTACTTTTTATAACAATTTGTATTCTTAAATTATTTTATTTTAAATGTATAGACCTCCACCTGATCAGAAAATGTGTGGGGTAGATGGCTGTGAAAATCCTAAAAAATATTCTTGTTCAAAAACTGGTGTGTCGCTATGCAGTTTAGAATGTTACAAAGCAAATCAATTAAATATTTGGAAAACTGTATTTTAACGAAGTTTTCATGTTTAAAGGTATATATTGATTGTGTGAAAAAAACTTATATAATAATAATTTTTTTTTTTTTAACTATTTAACAATTCATTATTAATTAGTATTTTAAATTATATGCAATTTAACAAAATTAACAATTTAACAACAAATTAATTCAGTATATTGTATTACAGGATTATGATTGGACATTTATATTTCCAACAGATGGACGTGTTGGTGGTATCAACTTTTTTAATTCAGCACCAAGTTTTCTATCAATCATAACTCTGATCACAAACTCGCCTTGTTGAAATGGTCTAAAGGTAGCTGGTACTATAACATAGCTTGCCAATGTTGATACTACAAATGTTTCAAAGACCACTTGTTTTGCTTTAAATGCCCCAGAACTACCTTCTGGTTCAGTACACAAAAAATACTCTGCTCCTAATGTTTCTTTTTGATGGAAATCATTCTGTAAAAAAAAAAAATTATATATATATATATATTAATTTACTTGTATTATAATAATTTCCATATGTAGGTATATATATATATATAATCAATTACAATATAACTTGCTTTCTACCAAATAATATTAGAAACATTGATATAAAAGATATACAGAAAATCTCAGGACATTTCCAAAATTTATAACAAGACTAAGGTTGCCATACAAGTTTGAGTAGTGATTGACATATTTACCAATAATTTCAACTTCTGTTTTAGAAATTATTTGTTGTTTAAAAAGAACTAAAGAGTATTTATACAGAATTGATATTTACTTATTAGTTATTTTATAGTGTCTTTAAAATTTTCTTATAATTGTATACATTTTTATTACAAACATAGATAAAACTAAATTTATTTTTCTGGTTGTTTAAGCCTTTGTGTTCAGAATTTCATCACAATTTACTATTATGTACATTTAATAATGTAAATTCATTTAATTTGTTTTATTATTCAAATATGAAGGAAATTAAAAGAGTATACAGTTGAAGCTTATTTTGTTGTGATCTAAAAATAATTGATTTATATATATATATATTATTGATTTTATTAATGAAAATTTGTTAGTATCAAATATTTATTTTGCTTTAGCCAGCATTCTACAAACACATAAAGTAATATTATACCTCAAATTAAATATAATATTTATAACATTAAAATTTAATAAGTCAATAAAAATACAAAAACTCTGACATTTCGGGGGTGTTTGAACACCCAAAACACCCCCTGCATACATTAGAACACATACATTTTATGATAAATATAGTATATGATAGCTATGTGGAGATTTGTTCTGATAAATACATAAAGTTGATACAAGATTATTATTGTTATTTTTAATATAAATTTTATATTAAGAATATGAAAGCAATCTGTGATAACATTGTCTAATAAACTGTAGAAATGATGACAATTTCTAGGTAATGACATCATCTCATGGCCGTCCTAGGAATTGTCAAGATTTCTATAACATATATATTTTAAAAAATAAAAATAGCCAAGAATTGACATAAAACAAATTATTATATTATGAATTTTTTAATTTTTTGAACTTTTTGACCTGCGTCAATAACTTAGTATATAATTTTAGATTCTGAATGTAGCGAAGAATGTTTTAATCTGTATTTTTCTCATGTATGTAAACTTGTATTTTATTACTTTGATATTGTATAATTAGTCTTAAAGTGTGTCTCTAAATGTCATAACGAAAACGACTACTTTGTTTTCGCACCTTTTAGCCTTCCAGCGAGTCTGCATTAATATTTCGTCATAGTTGTTTTCGTTAGAATGGACCATATTTTGTAGTATATAACCAGGTGGTAGTTAACATTATAATCAGATAGAATCTATAGTTTAAATGTGCATTTTACGTGGTGACTAACATCATCCACATTCTATTCTCCTTAAAATAAACTTACTCTTATAAACAGTGTTTGCTTTATTCTTCGATAAAACCTTTTTTCTGACGTTGAACAAAGTTACACTCGTTGTGTTGTTAGTCATTAAAATCAAATATTTAAGTGACTCAAGAGTTACTACATTATCATGAAATTAATTTTGTTATTTAGTAATTACATCCAAAATAATGGAGATAGAGACTTAAAACTTTTACCGACTACTAAAACTAGTCACGCGCATACCTCATAAAAATTTCTAAAACATTTGACCGATTTTGAGGTAAATATAAATATTTGAAAAAATTAGAAATTTCTCATTTTTTGTAAGTTTTTATTTTATAAAAGTTTAATATCTGAATATTAAGAGCCGACAATTTAATTCAAACATGCTCAATTAAAAAAATTAGCTCAGAATATAAAGTAGCTCAAAACCTTATATTCCCATTAAAACACCAAAATGCCTAGTACACTAATTACAGAGAGGTTGAGGATTTATGAATGTATATAAATGGATTTGTACCTTTTGATTTTTTTTTATTTTTATAAAAACATTGCCTTACACACAATTATCTAGTCCCCAATATTATTAAATAACATTTGTTAAATATAACTTAATCGACAATTATTATTATTATTATATATTAATTGAAGCTTCGCTCAGGATTGTTTTATTGAAGAAATGATTTATTGTTTCTTTAAAATGTTATACACCCACCAAGAGTATCCCAACTGGAGGAGTAAAGAACATCTGTGGTGCGTAGTTTGTCCGGCTCTTTTAAATATTTGGAATTTTATTATGACTTAATCAAGACTGTACAAAATAAGCCTAAAACTTATGTGCATGGGCCTTTGCTATCTTATAAAATCTAAATCTAAACTTACTTTGTATAAAAAAAATGCAACATGTAATGGATTTTTTTTGTTAAGTCGTTTTACTTTTAATATTATTTTAATTGTAATAAATAAGTTTTCTTCGACTAGTCCTGAAAAAATAAAAAAAAAAATGTTAATATTCAATAAAATAAATATGATTTTATATTGTGTAAAATAATACCTGAAGGAAATTTGAGCAAATACTGAGGGTTAGTTTCAAACATATCAAGATTATTCCTGGATCCTCCTGCATTTAAACCATATATCCAGCTACCATAAATTGACAATACTTCTGGGAATCCCTTTAAAAATGAAATCGAAACAATATTATTTTTCATATTAAATTAGATTTTAGATTTTATTATAATTCAATACTTTTAAACATACTTTAGAATTATTGTAATCGTCGTTTAATACTTTTGAAAACATGTTATTGTTTTGTTCTTCACAAGTATCAACTTGTTCAACCTGTTGAACAAATTTTAAATGTCAAAAAAAAAATAACAAAATGTTTATGATTTATATGTGGAACAAAATTTTGTTTTATTATTTCCCATGTTATATTTTAGTTGTTCTTAGCCTTTTTCAAATGATGGAAAACAGTATAAGTTGATGATACTGAAAAAATTGTTTACTTTATAGATATTTTTCCTCCATGTGTTTTTAAATTTTGGGAAAACACTAACCTTGAGTTCACAGAACTACGGTTTGGAACCACTGTTTTAAGGACTACCCAGAGATTTCCAGAACTTATTGGAGGTAATTATATTACTCATATCAGTCATAAATTAATTGATACTCTGAGTTATTTAATTTTTTGATACTAAAATACTTAAATCCCCATGAAATTATGTTCTGAATATGTATTTAATTAAAGAAAATAAAATTACAATGATTTTAGAATACTGAAATATGTTGTTGATAGTTGATACTTGTTTAATTGAAATATTTCATTTTAATGGCTTAATCTCAAGCCACTCCCACATATATTTGTAATAAAAGAATACATTATTTCTCCAGTCCACAATCCTTTGAAAGAATGACATCTAATATGATAATACTATTTTTATTTGTCTTTAAGTGCGTTGTTAGCACATTTTCGTTTTCATTTTTGCTACTACTGCGTATGTCTTTATAATTTTCTGGAATAACTTTTTTTTGGGTGATATTTTACAAACAATCTTGAAACTGAATGTGTAAATTTTAATTTTGTATATATTTATTAAAACCAATTGGCTAAAATATTCACTAGATTAGTTTTTAAAATTACATTTAACATTAGTCTTTGAGTTTCTATAGATTGAGAGTTTTTAAAAAATGTAAACTTTAATTTAGATGTAGGTATTAAATTTTCTGTGCTTTTTTGATATATAAGTATTAATTAAGTATTAAGTACCTAGTAAAAAAAAAAATAAATAAATAGTGTTGTACACAAGTAAGGGATAAAACTGTTGAAAGAAGTCATAAATCCTTTAATTATTAAGGCACGTTGTTTAACGAGGTATATTCAAATCAAGGAGAGGGTAATTCAAATAGTGGAAAAAGAGGGCATATATTATTTTTATCACAACCTTTTTCAAATTTAAATGGATATTTTCCCCCTTTTCCTTGACCATTTATGATGGAATATGCAATTTTCTCCTGTAAATAAATATTTCAAGACAGACATTCCCTCCCCCCTGCCATAGTATATTTGAAATAAAGAATTGAACGGTTAGTTAATATTTTGTTAATATTTTTCAAAAAACAAATTACATTGTTCCGCCCATTTCTAGAAAAGTTTACATTATTTATTTATACATAATGTATGTATACTATTATACCTACTTTATAACTTGTTTGACCTATAAAGATATTCCTTCGTTTAATCATTACACCATGTTGTATATAATATACCTAATAAGTAATACTGGTGTATTAATTTATCGAAACATTCTATGACATGAGTTAGCAACCTTTTTGTAGGGGAAATGCCTTTTTTTCTAAAAAGTTACAAAACCGTGATGTTTAATGAACCACAGCGGTGTGAAAAATTTCCCCCTCCCTAATTGAATGTAGTCCAAGGCTCAACCCGGTTCACTGGTTAGTGAGTTAGCAAAAAGCAGCAAATGGAACAATTTCAAAATTTCTATATTTATCCAAAAAAACAGTCAATTCTTTTTGAAAATGTTTTCTTTCTGTATTGTACTGTTGTTGACAATTTCATTTTTCTAGTATTTACATACTTACATAGTTTTGGAGCTGTGACTAAATAACTAAAATCATTTTAATAAAACGGCATGTTTTACCATTTTTTCTCAAATTTGAGGTAGTTTAAGAATTTCAAAAAAATGACCTATATAACGTACCATCACAGCGGAATTGTATTCTGGAAATCTATGCTGTTCATACTGAACCGAGTATTTTTTTTCCCCAGAAGAAAAGGCGTTTTCAGTAAATAAAATTAATAAATACATAGGTATACTCTTTATGTACTGATGTTGATACATAGGTGTCCTAAAAAATCGCAGGTCACTGACCCTAAGTCTATATTTAATTACTGTTATAGTATGATACAAGATAGGGGTGGTGAACTTATGGCATGTAGTCTGGATTTCATATGCACGCAATTAAATTTGTAATAATTATTATTTTTTAGAATGATGTTTATTTTTATTTTTTTCTGTGTACAACTTTTCGTATGGAAATACTTGTTCAAAAGTTTCAATCAGTAACTTTTTGAAACCGGATTTGCTTCTGTATTGTACTTTAGAGAGGTCATTTTTTGAATTTTTCAATTCTTTATTTATTTATTTTTTTCTGTGTACAACTTTTCGTATAGAAATACTTGTCCAAAAGTTTCGATCAATAACTTTTTGAAACCCGATTCGCCTCTAGATTGTACTTTAAAAAGGTCATTTTTTGAATTTCTCAATTCTT